>JAGDQP010006836.1:27201-70173 GCA_022664845.1 Lepisma saccharinum | reverse complement strand
CAAACCGACTTGCCTATATCAACATAAATTCTACCCTTTCACATCCCATTTTCCTACATTCTGGAGTCCCTCAAGGTTCTTCCCTCTCACCACTTCTCTACCTCCTGTTTGTCGCCGACTTTCCCCTACTTCCTGCAAATATTCAACTATTTCAATACGCAGATGATACGGCTTCCTCGCCCGTGCTAAAACCATCCAACAGATCAACATTTGTATGAATGCAGCTATACAACGTTTCACAAATTGGTGTGATAAATGGCGACTCAAAATCAACCCACATAAGACACAAGCCATCGTTTTCATTCCACCAAAACGACGGACTCGCATTCAACGCAACCCAAATCATCTCTCAATTACCATCCATAATACACTCATAAAACCAACCAAAACAGTTACTTACCTCGGAATTACATTTGATCATCATCTCACTTGGCGTCCACATCTCAGCACTATCGCATCCAAAGCTTACAACAGGTTAAACCCCCTGAAACGCTTAACAGGTACCACATGGGGCTTACAGCCAGAAACAGTTCTTAACACATACAAAGTTTTTCTTCGACCTGTCCTCACCTATGGCTTCACCGCTTGGATCTCAGCTGCCTGGTTCTTTTACCACAAACTACAAATACTGGAAAGACATGCCCTGCGAACAGCACACCGTATCAGACTACCCAGTCCCACAGCCGAACTCTACGACCGTACCCCATTCCCACATATACTCTACCATCTTGAACAGCTTCGCAACAAATTCATCCGAAAACGCCTCGAAGTTCATCATCCTTTACTTCTCGATACCATGCATGCCACCACTACACCCGAACCTCAAAATACGTTACCAGCCACTCCACTCTCCCTACTTTTCTCCCTCTACCGCCATACCATATCCCCAGATCACCCTGACCAAGATTTCCTCCGCTCTTACCATAGTCCCGACACTCCTCCTTTCATAGCACCTTCATACTTTGCACAGTAATAATCACTTACTAACAGGGTCCATACTGTCCTCATCAGTTCAGAGTAACCCCTGAACAGAAGATAACCAGCATTCGTCTCACTAACAAAATCCACGTGTTGTGATGTCAAAGCGCACCTCACTACCATCATCATATCCTTAAACCCACCAATAAGATGATTATGAGGCAAACTCATAATACCCCGATTAATTGAATAAAGAAAATAACGACTGATGAACCCTTTGATCCCTTTGACCAACATCCACTTCCTAAAATCCACACCTTCCCCAACATCCCTTTCCCCATAGAGGGTGTACCCCTCTGCACGGGTCCTAGCTGTGGCTAGGGAAAAAAACACGCGCCAAATACACAAACGAAACTACCCCACTATATGCTTCCGTCGCAAGCATTCACTGAATGCAGTCATTGCATACGACCATCGCCTAAACGAAACTGCACCTTAAGATTTTATCCCTGGTTGGCGTGATATTCGAAATCAACAACCGGGGGATCAAATTCTCACGCACCAGGGAACCCCCCGGCATCTCCCGACAAATCGAACACTGGTTTGGCCCCAAAGTACAACAGTATTTCTATTAACAAAAATAGCAAATACACCAAACAAGTAAAGATAATTCGTATGCAAATAGAACACTTTATCAAATAATAAGTTATAGATAGAATAAATTTTCACTGAATATTAAATTGATTAAATTTACGAATTTGAATATTAACAACTTAAAAAAATTCTAGAGACAAGTCACTCCTGACACAATGAATGACTTTGGGCATTGAAAGATCAAAGTTGAGCCGGCCGTGTTGTTCATGTGGCCAACGTTCCCGACATCATCGGTTCGAATTCAGGTTGGGGCAAGTATATTTGTGGATTTTAGAAACTTAGAAGCTATAAATTCTAGACGGGCCAAAGAGTTACTAGAATGGTTCCTAAAATACAACGTTTTATCAAAGTTAAATGGGTTGGTGGATACATTGAAACATGCGATGAAGAAAGATTGACAAAGCTGATACAAAGGGTTGAAAAGAGATAGGCCAGGAAAGATGGAGAGTTGGAAAACACAAATTGCTGCTACAATGTGGACAAAGAAAGACTGCAACATGAAGAAAACTTAATCTAGGGAAGATTTGCATCAGCAGTGGGCAGAACAGGATCGATAAAGAAGATGCATGTTTTTCCTTTCTTGGGAGTATGTTACATGTATCCCTCTTCCTAGAACGTTGGTTTCGCGTTCAAAAGGTTCTGAGTACAAAACCAGCAGCTGCCCATCCTGCTAAAGATTTTTCCTCAATTATACAAGGCCAATGTCAGAACGGTACGTTCAAAATAAGCCCACGGCGACTATCTTCTTGCACCCTCTTTCCTACTTGTGATGTACTACACCAAACTCAGTCGGTTCTGAATCCAGTTTTATAAGCTTTGCAACATGCGAAGCACTCAGTTCGTTTCAGCTACTTCGTTTGCATCTCTGTGCCAAAAAGTTTGGATAAACCTGGCCTTAATTCTACCTACTATCTCAGCATTCAAATTGATGTGACTTGTGAAAAATAAGGGAATACCTTAAACTAGACTGTCGCCAGTTTCAAACCTGGGATCTAGAGATACGAGAAGTACACGCCACCCGCATTCTTGTACACTGCTCGCCATGGGCAGGGAAGAGAGGTAAAGTGCAGTGGTAGACGACTGTTGGTGTGTGTGTGTATGTATGCTCGAAAGATGCCTCGTCGTTGAATGCGGCAGGTCTGCCGGCAGATTTCCACCTTTAATTGTGGCATATCGCGAATGCGGTCGTTTATTCTTCCGCGCCATTGGTACCGATGTAATGTATTGGAACTTTCTCCTCAAAGGCAGGTAGACACAAAGCAAGCAAAGGAGCCCGTGGCGCCCTGTTGCAGAAAAGGAGGCTTACCCAAAACTACACTTAACGTGATCAAACCTGCCTGGGAGACAAGCTTACATTACACCACAGGAGATGACACAAAACAAACAAACAAAAAAAGAGACCCGCTATCGGACCTGAAGACAGGGCGGGTACCTATCCATCAGTGCCCTGCTTCAGCCTAGGATCATCGAAGACAAAACACGCACTAGTATAGTATCACAAAGCATGCATTGAAAAAGCCCGAAAGAAGTGCCAAAACGCAGAAAGTTGGGAAAAACAGAAGACGAGGAAAAGCATCCCCAAAAAGTGGGAGGGATAGGGGAGACGCAGGCGAGAACACACCGCAGGAAAGCAAAATACAAAACGCTATTTTAGTGACCTAACGCAACTAGGCCTCTAAAATGTACAAGGTTCAACGCAACCTCACACTAGTTAACATAAATCACGAAATTTAGACAAAACAACTGATTTGACTATTCCCTAATGTTTGCAGAAGCACTGAATCAAAATATCAGAACTTTACTTCATCTGGAGTTACTTTCTCATATACACATGAAATAACACTTCGCAGACTGAAATGGCGAAAGGGTGGGAACCTTTACAGCAATACCAAAGTGATGGTAAACTACCTACTTGTTCATAAGACTCTTAACACAAGAAATATCTGGTAAAATGTAATTTAATTTTTACTTAAAACTGATAAACGCAATGCAAAGAGATTAATTGCTGAATTTCTTTAAAAAAAAAAAAAAAAAAAAAAAAGGTTTTTGAAGAGAATCTTTTAGCACATCACAACCTGTTTTTCAGATGCTGTTAATTTCCAATATCCAAGGGAAAATTGATTATTTACATAAATGCTCTGCCTAAGAGCAGAGATAAGAATTCACACACTTATTTTCCAAAAGATTAGGTTACTTTTACTTTTCAAATGTGGTAGACATTCTACACTTGAGCCCAGTTAAACAAAATTTCCACAATCATCGAAGCATAATATCATAGACGCATAGACTTCTTCTACGAAAGATGGAAAGTCTATGCTAAGAAGCATAGACTTCTTTCTACGAAAAGGTTAATTTAGGGGAGACTCGGTGAAAATGACATACTCAGACAAAATGACATAGTGGTATTTCTTGGCGCTGGTGTGTGTTTTGTGTCTGTCAACTGCACAACCCTGTGCTCTACTTGGCAACAGTGATAGTGGAGTAATGATAGATTGATACAAGAAGAGGTTATGAGTGCATTCTACCTATTTCCTTTTCTACCGGAAGATCGTCCATCTTAAGGACTGTTCATATAGCGTTTTCTCCTTTCCTTGTCACCTTTTTTACCTCCTTGAGTGAAGCATACATTGGGTGCATTCCTTTGCATCCTTGACCGCGATGTGTAGTGTTCAATTGTTTCATTTGTAAACTAGCATTACCTATGAATTGACGAATGAAAAAGTCAATCGTCGCGCCTAAAAACGAGAAAGCAGGGGGAAGTGATCTCGCGTGGAAACCGGTGGTGTGGGAAGGGTAGTCCCGCGCGATTAGCATCTTGTCTCCCGTTGTTCCATTGTATCAGTGGAGTTAGTCGTTCCTTCCTTTGTTTGTTTATTCTTTCGTAGTATTTGGGATATTTTGGCATGCGGTATGCAGTTGTTATTTACAGCAGCAATTGTTTTAAAACAAGAAAATTTACAGGGGAAGAACCCATTTATTTTAGATCTCCTTAAGGGGTGGGAGAGGATCGTTGCAAAATCAAAAGAAGTTTTATGTTAAAGCACTATTCTTAGTAGACGTCACGCTGTAGGTGATGCTCCATTCTCTTCTGCTCTTGTGCAAAAGATAGAAAATACTACAATAAATGATCTGATGTATTGCTGTTTTTTTTTTTTTTAATATCGCGTTGGATTGCCTCTTGTTGAATTGAATTGAAGTATAACTTTAAGCGTCTTTGAATCTACCCGGCATATGGTAAAGGAAAGAATGGGAAATTTTCTTACGTGGTATTCCGGTATTCGCTTAATCACGGAACCCTGGACAATATGTCAAGATGGTCGCCCGTTAGGCGTTAGGTTCGAACTAGAACTTTATTTATGATTTCCAGGCATCTAAGGCTCAACTGGGTTAGGGAAGAGGAAAGAATGCGGGTAGGTGTCTGGCAGTGCCTAAGTTGAACGTACCGTCCTGGTATTTGCTTGGTGTGACTGAGGAAAAACAATGGAAAACCACAGTCAGTATGGGAAGGAGTGGACCAGAGTCTAAGTTCAAGGAACCATCCAGTATTTGCCTGATGTAACCGAAGAAAATCCCTGAAAAATCTATCAGGGTGATAGAATCCCTGCGCTCTACCAACTACGGTCGCTTCGTGCTTTACAGAATTTCATGAGCCTAGCCACCTGGCAAGGGTGAGCAGTATCCATCAGTATCCATGTACAGTTATTTACATTAATAATGTCACTTGCAGTTGCATTCCGCCATTAACACAGGATATGCGGATATTCAGGACGATTCTTCTTGTTCATATTATTTACTTAACACACTATATAAATTGTTCTATTGAGAAATAGACAATGTCACAGAATTGATTCCAAATAATATGCAGTTACTCTGTAAACATTACAGCAATTTGTTGAACGCATCACGTTGTTGATAATTTCTATAGTACCACTTCTTTTGCACTTCATTTGAACGTTTCGAAACCTTTTCGTTGATTTATCAAGATAATAATAGAACTTACAAACAGCACTGAAACAGTCAAGTGTAGCTGTTCCCTGGAAAGTCTTTCAAAAAGAAGAACGGGAAAAATGCAATTGTAATGAAAGACTTGCTCACTGGTCGGTACAAGCAATGAATAAATAAGGAATATGACAAAGAGCTCTCATGTAGTGATTTTCAGGGAGGGAGAAGACAGCGCCCATGCACATACCGCCTTCTTTTTGTTTTGACTGACGCGATCCCCTCATTTTGTGCCATGTTATTTTAATTTTCTCCATCTACGGGGAGGGGTGACCGCCCCCTTGCCCCCTAATGGGCGTCCTTGAAAATGACCATGTAAACCATTGTCTTAAAAATACGCGCGGTACAATACCCCTCGAGCGGAAGAGAGAGGGAGGCTCACGCGAGCAAAGAAAGTATATTGGAAAACTAGTACAACTGCGCAGTTGTTTGCGCTTGTAATTCCAAAGATGTCGCTATATTCGCAAAGTCTACAGCGTCCAAAATGCTTCTTCTGAAGCATCCTTCCTAAGGTTCCTTTACTTAACTCCTTTGGTTTCTCAGCAAAAGGAAGGAAAGGAAGCATTTAGGATTGGGCCTATGTTTTGACGGGGAGATTTGTGCTAAGGTAGGTGTGTATTTTTTTTTTTATTGCTCTGAGAAATAGTATAAGTTTAAGTTAAGGAACCATTCCAAACAATATGTGGCTGTCGAATTACGGCAGTGAGCTGTCATATTACGCCTCCCTCTTGGTAAGAACTTTTCTTGCGCGTTGATAGAAAGGCGCCATTTAATCGCAGTATGCTATTAAGGGAAAATGACACGGTATGGCTTGGTATGAAATGACAGAGTATGTCATTTTACCGTAATGGAGAATGGAAGCTACTCACTGTCTCTCACTTTTGCTGTTATAGTCTATTTGTTCTGAGGTGTCATTCTAAAATCTGTTAACTTTTACTTTCGAAATAGATCTTACCCTTTCCACGATTAAGTAGCAGAAAAAAACAAACATGATTGCTTCATTCTAGCATATGAAGAATTAATCTAATATTTAAATTGCATCTGTCATATATTGTATGAGTTCTGTTGGTAACTTTGTGCCACCCGCTTTGATATTTCCAAGGAAGTACATGGAAGATCATCTCATAGATACAGCTCCTCCAGGTTCATTAGGACTGTGTAGTCCATCAGGTTGTGTAAATAGCCATTTGTTTCTCCAGTGGTTGCAACATGTTGTGAATTATATCCGACCCAATGTGTACCATAAAGTTCTACAAATCTTGAATATACACTCAAGTCGTATCTGTGATGTTCTAGTTTATGCAAAAAGGACACGGTTGTGATGCTCTCTCTGCCTCCCCATTGCACCCACCGCCTTCAGCCATTCGATGTATCATTCCTTGGTCCGATGATGAAGAAATCTCGAGTACTGCCCAGGCCGGGTAGTTACTTAACTTCAGATTGCTAGTCTTCTTTCTGCGGCATATGCAAAGGCTGCTACAACTGAATATGCTCTAAGTAGATTCAAAAGTACATGAATTAACGCATTGATTTGAATGAAAATATTTTCCCTGATCATTTATTTCTTCCGGTGGAAACCACAGACAAGCGTCAAGCTAACATGAATATTCCAGACATAGAAGGAATTGCTGACGAGAGAAGAGTGCTGTCAGACGAACTTTTGTAAAATGTCATGTCTACGAATGACGGTCGATCTACACAAGATGCTTCATTAGAAAGAGAAGTTTCCTCTACGCCTACAGTTTCTGACAGTCCAGTCATTATATCCGCATAAATTACCCTGTACTCCGGAAAATGTGCCTCAACAGGTGAAGGTGAAAATCACATTGTCTCTATCCAAGAACTTTCTTCGCTTCCGTCTGCATCAAATTGAACTCGAAACGATTGGTTCGAAAGCGCAGAAGGACAAACATCCTACCATGTAGTCCATTTATCAAGGAACAGAAAATGAAGTTAGAAGAAAATGGAAGATATCGAAACACGTCGATCTTTAAGAGTGTGCAAAAAACAGACTACAGGAGACCTCAGACGATGAAAGCGTGACTGACTAAATGTCGATGACAATGAAAGTAATTGTGCATGCATTTTTTGTAACGATCTATACTCTAATTCTAAACATAATAATCAGTGGGTTCAATGTGAATTGTGTGAAAACCGGGTCTCATACGGAATGTGCAGGCGTAAGCAAGCGTGAAACACTACAAATGAGATATTTGTCTCATATTACCTTCTTTCGCGTACCTGTTGTTCTATAAGCCTGTTACCTAAGATAAGTTATGTATGCCATTTAACCACAATTCAATGTCATTTTACCCGCATATTTTTTTCCTGTCAAAATGTAAGACTAAATTTATTCATTTACTGTCATCAAACCGTAACACTTAGTTCCTACGTAACTAGCTAGAATTTTATATTGAAGGTTCTATTATTATATTGAAGAAACTTTGTAGCTTTGAGTTATTAAAAAAGTTATATCCATTTTACAAAAAGTATATCATTTTCACCGAGTCTCCCCTACAGATATAGCTACTGGGCAGCAATTTACTTTAATATTTCAAAATAGTTGTCAAACATTTCGTATTTTTCATCTTTGAACTTAATACAATCTAACCTCCAATTTGATAACACAGTCGAGACATACTATAGTTGGGTTAAGTATAACTATACATAATGAATTTCCATATGCGAACTGGCTTACGATTTGCGAAAACAACGGAGGAGTTTTGAACTTTGTCGGTAATTGGAATAAAACATTGCGAATCGTTAAAATCTTACGTTTACTAAAACGGACATACTATAGATATTTCGTGCAATTTAAAACATACCAGTTCCGAAAGAAGCAAACAAAATGCTGAGTGCAAAAAGAACGTGCATTTTGAAAGGTAGCATCGAACATAGTGCAAAAAAAATCTTCAACGCATACGAACCAAAATTTTACGTGCTGAAGATAAAATGAATTGTATGGGCGGTAACAGCACTATGGTTTTCTGAGAAAGAAAGAGGAATTTTAAGACGTTAACCATACATTACGTGATAGTAAAAACGACCGCCGACGTCTGCCAAATTAAGCGGACATCACCACTTCACGCATGCTTACACCAAAACCACAAATCACTAACATGCTGAAAGTGCACTAAATCACTTTCACACTGAAGAAAACTGGGCTTAGAACCACAAATGATATATATTGTATTTAAGAAAAACGAGAAAACCCACTGCACACCACATATATCACAACAAATCACCTCACACACTGACAAACTTCACAAATTCTTCTCGCCGCACACTTCCAGGGGCAAGCATAGTGGACGATGCAAAACGCTGAAGAAAATCAATTCTCAGCTCCTATTACAAAGAATTTGGAGAAACCAGTTTCCCAAAATTGTTGTTATTCATCAGTCGATGCTGCTTTATATATTAATAAACTTTTAAGCATTGGCTGCATTATAATTTTGCTTGATTTTCGGAGGCAGCGTAAATTTGTGCAGCTTATCCTACTCGACGACCATGTTTTTACTACTGACTGGCCTCAGCCAATTAGAGAAGAGAACCGAAACGGACAAAAAGGGTGAAAGGGGGTGTGGCTTAACCAATCATATCCTTTAATTTGTTTTTGAAGATTTTAAACGAAAGAAAATTGTTGAAGAAAATAATGCCATAAAATACGCTAAGAAATATTAAATAATAAAATGAAGAAACAATTAGAATAAAATCCCGCCAATGAACAATGAAAGGGATTATCTAAGTGGCTCGGCTTCTTTGATATGTGGACAAATAAAACCCTTTGAAGAAAGCCGAAGACGAAAAAATATTAGCGATAAAGCACGAACAAACAAGAAAAAGAAGACATAAAAAACGAGGAGAGGGTAAGATATATGTTATGACCAACTGAAAATGAGTCACTACACCCGATTGAACGCACTGCGTCCACAGAGCAGCGCATGGACTCGATGGGTCCACGAAGACACTACGCAACGACATGCCGGATCCCAACGACCGTGCCATACCACGGCCCGCGAAGTCAGATGGCTTGCACGTATGGCTCTGGCGGATCGAACAACCACATCTCGAACAATGGCGCATGCACTGAAGGATGTTGAACAGCGTCCAGTGTCCCGACGAACAGTTCTACGTTGTCTGGCAGAACGGAGCATATTTGCACGGCGCCCATTGCTGCGACTTCCCTGACTGCACAGCATAGTTATGAGCGACCACAACGGTGTAACGCATGGAAAGCCGAATCGCAGAACATCCTCTTTTTAAACGAATCCAGCTTCTGTCTGTAGCATCATGATAGCCGCATTACGCTTCTGTTTATAGCATTATGATGGTTGCGCCCGTGTCTGGTGTTACCGTGGGGCTAGGCTGGGCGACACCTGCGTTTTACATCACCACATCTGTCCGGTACCGGGTATTATGATGTGGGGTGTCATTGGGTTCCGTGCCCGTTCGTGTCTCCTACGCACTGATGGACATGCAACAAGCATCGACAATGTGTTGGACTCGGTTGTGGTCCCTTTAGTGCAGGGCTTGCAGAGATCACATTCCAACAGGATAACGCGCGTCTGCATGTGGCACGTAATGTTCTTGACTTGCTGTATGGACACAATGTTTCCCTACTTCCTTGACCGGCGCGTTCCCCTGATCTCTTTCCGATTGAACACGTCTGGTCCATGATTGCACAACGTTTCTCGCCAGCGACCTCCTCCATCTTGCCATACCCCAGAAGGACATCCTAAGGCTCATCCTCCCTGTGCTTCACCGTGTTGCAGCCATTCTGAACGTTCATGGTGGGCGCAAGCTACTGACCTTCGGTAGTTCTGTCCCGCTTTCACCACGTTGTCGCGCATCACCGAGAGCGGTAAGTTTAATCATTTGCTACTTGTACTTTAGTGTATCTATCTGCCAAATTTGGGTTGCTATCTTCTTTCTTCTCTACATATTCTGCAAATTTTGCTTTAATCCGATATCTCCTTCTTACCGTTGCATTTTTAATGGCAAGCAGTGTATATTCAGCTTTGAATTGGTGCTAGAAGTTTCGATTAAGTTGGTGTTTTGGAGAACCATGTACTTATAAACCTTTTAATCTCAAATGTATTACTACCTTACATATTTTAGAAAATTTTGTTAGCTACAACTGTGAATTCTTTCTTTGCAGATATCTGATAGTAATCCATGGACTTGAAGCATAAACAATGGATTGTGAAAGAATCTTTGACAAAGAAGGGAGATAAATCGCCTGGGATCCACGCGAAATGAGGAAAGAAGTTCCAAGAGGGATAGTACATTGCTGACAAACCAAGGAGTTGTCAACACTATACAAAACCAACTTGTTACAACATACAAAATATTAGTCTCTAGAAATCAAATACATTACAAATTTAATATGATCGTAGAATAGTCTGTTTTCTCATACAAAAGGCCAGGGTTAGTATTTCATGAGGAAAAAAATAATCACAATGATACATTTTACCTAGTATTGGAAATGCCATTCAATCCCGTTCCAAACACATATTTAACTCTTGTGTCACTAAATAACTGATATTAGTTGTTCCTTCTGTATTTGGCAATTTAAAAATACTTCCAATCTCATGACCAGGGTAGGGTTGCCATATTTTAAAATTAGAAAAGCGGAGGGATTTTAATCCGTAAGTACTGACGTGAACTTGTGTATTGCAAATACTGACGTGGGTTCCCTGGTACCATCATGTTATATTTTTGTTCTTAAGTGACACTTGTAATGGTAATTTATGTCCTTTTCTAACGTATTAGGCGTACGTAAATTGTTGATGATGATGCAGTGTTCTTCCCAAAGGCAGGTCTTTGACCCGAAGGTCCCTGAGAAAGGTTAACCCGTGGTGGTTTGTCATTGCCTTCCATGGGATGAAAAGAGTATGAAATTTTAGTAATGTGTTCGTTCTAAGTCTTCTGTAGTAACCTAAGTGTTTGCTTAGAAATTTGAATGCCTTTAGTGACCAATTTTGAGTTATTAGTGTACCTGATTTTCTTTGTAATAACAGGAAAGGCAATTTTGAAAAAATATGTAAATATTGATATGAAAATATTGAAATTTACATCCAGATTATTATTGTAGTCTAATTCACCCCATGCCTCCTTGTTTAATAAGTCGTAAAACGATTTGACATTTCCTTCGGGAAAATTCCTTATCTTTTTGTGTAAGTTATGAATTCTAAAGGGCCTTTGTTTGAGGTAGGATTAATTTGACTAACTGAGCATCATGGTCTGAGAATCCTGGGTTGAATACTTGCATAGTTAAGCATTTAAGTCATCTAGGGATAATAACCTGATCCACGTAGGATTTATGACTCATTGGAGTATTTACTATAGCAGATATGCCAAACATTGTGTTTATCCTCTGAAGGGGTCAACCAGTCAATATTTATGCCGCCATAAAGGAAAATGGTTTTGTTGGATCTACTGATGGAGTCCAATAAAAGCAAACAATGTAAATATCCAATTGGTTAAATGTACGGCCGCTAGTTCAATGTGATATTTAAAAGTAAATTTTTGGTTAGACATTTCTTTGGCGATTACATTGAATTGTGTAAAAATTCATACACCACCGTGTTGGCTTGAATCTAGGGCGTTATAAGTGATGCAGTTGTACCTGTTTAGGTGCACTGAAGCGAGGCTTTCCTTAGTAACCCCTCTTCGTTCCAATGGCCGAGCTTAACGTGCCCTGAGAACTGTTTATAACACCCTCTTGTTTGTCAATGTACAATGAAGTATTTACAATGGCCTTAAGGCATCTATGGCTCAGGCTGGGATACGGTAGGGTAAAGGATGAGGGAAGCAGTTGGTGAGAGCTGTTCAAGGTACTATCCCAAAATCTGTCCGGTGTGACTGAGGAAAACTATTAGTCACGATAGTCGGCCGCTGGTATTGAACCCCTACATCCCGAATGCGAAGCTAACGCTCCTACCAAATGAGCTACGGCCACTCGGTTACACACGTATGTGTACGGTATACTTATGTAAAATTTCCTTCGATAAGCGATAATGTACGATGCTATGCTTCTTTAATTTTATTTCGTAAGTCAATGGATTCGTATTTGTCTACAATGACAATCTCCCAAGGAAGGTGTAATTATGAGAATTCTTATGAAGTCAAAATAGTAATCGTTGTGGGAAAGTATGCATGATAGCCTCTGTATTGAAGTCTATACGAAGTGGTACGCTAGTAATTAATATTGTTTGCTTTGAAGTAATAATAAGTTGATTCAAACATTACTTAAATGTTAAAATAGGGACATATTAATGCACCTGTAGTCGTTCTCATAGCCCGAAAACAGTCACTACTTTTGTCTACCTGTACCTGTTTCTACTGATAATTTTGCTTCCGATTTTCAGTGTCAGTTTTATTGTTGGACATTCTTTGTATTGTAACTGTATTCTTCGCCCTCCTGTTATTTTAGTTCAAGATGGCGTGCAGTTCAAATGCGTTGTTTTTCACTCTCCTGTTATCTTGATTTTCAGAAATTCGCATAATCTCCCATAGTTTAGGTTCATGTTCCGCACCCATAACTACTTAGATTATGGATTTGTACATTCTGATTTTCATTAGGGGAGATAGCTTTCGAGATTATCAGGTTTCTGCAGTGAACATACAGATGCTTATCAGAATAATGGAAACACCTGTAGTTGGCAACACGTCAGATGTATGGGCTGGCAGTGGTGTCGTGGCGACCGCAGCGCCGGACTGCTGGTGGTGGTGTGTTAGGTCGGTCTCCATACTACGTCAGGCGTCGTGGAACAGGAGTGTGCAGTGGCTGCAGCAGACGGATTTAGTGTAAAATGGGAGACCTCTCAGAGTTTCAAAGAGGGCAAATTGTTGGTGCGCGGTTATGTGGAGTGAGTGTGACGGCAGTGGCTAGTGTGTTAGGTGTGTCGCCAGGGACAGTGTCGAAGGTGATGACGGCCTACACAACACACGGGAAAACCACATCGGGGAAGCGGAACAGTGGGCGGAAGAAAAGCATCAGTGACAGGGCACGCCGGGTATTAAAGCGCATTGTCACGCGGAACCGTCGTGCCACTGCGGCGCAAGTGACGGAGGAACTCAATCAGCACCTCCCCCAACCTGTTTCGACAATCACAGTCCGCCGAGAATTACATGACATGAACTTACGGGGTCGTGTTGCACGGGCCAAACCTCTCATCAGGGACCAGAACGCTTTAGCACGCCGCAAATGGTGCCGCGACCATGCAACTTGGACCGTTGACGACTGGAAACGTGTGGTATGGTCGGATGAGTCACCATTCACCCTATTCCAAACCACGGGCCGTGTTTATGTGTGGAGAACGCCCAAAGAAGCGTATGATCTGCAGTATCTCCGCCCACCTGTGAAACATGGCGGCGGCACGGTGATGCTGTGGGCCGCAATATCATGGTTTTCATTGGGTCCTGTGGTCACACTTCGCGGACGCATCACTGCCAACGATTATGTCGCAATTTTAGGAGACCACTTGCATCCTATGGTCCGGATGTTGTTCCCGGACAATGACGCCATATTCCAGGATAATAATGCACCCATTCACACAGCTGGAGTTGTTGCAGCGTGGTTTGAGGAACATCGGGATGAAGTTCAACACCTCCCCTGGCCCGCCCAATCCCCAGATCTCAACATAATTGAACATCTGTGGTCCATCTTGAAAACAAGACTCCGGCGACGATTTCCACCTCCATCCTCTCTCACAGAACTGGCCGATGCCCTGCACGAGGAATGGTGTAATATTCCACTTGCTACCATTCACGACCTCTATGCCTCCATCCCACGTCGCATCAAGGCTGTTCTGAAGGCGAAAGGTGGCCCGACACCATATTAATCTGGTAAGTTGCACTTTCGTTCAGGTGTTTCCATTATTCTGATAAGCATCTGTAGGTATTTATATCCATTACTAATTCTTGTGACTATATTGCGTCGTCTCTTTATTTTCTTGTATGAGATGTATCTGTCCCTAGGTATTTGAATCTGTCCACTATTTCGTACTAATAGTTGTCAATTCGTGTACTCTGCTTATTGAGTTTTCCTGAAATTCTCTGTAAAACTATATTTATATTTGTTTCCTTTTATTTGCCATCTAATTACTGTTGTAAAATAAAAAAAAAAAGTTTTTTCCTGTGAACATTATAAAAACAGTTTTTTCATTTTTTTCTTCAAAATGTAGTTTTTTCACATACCAAGTATTTAATGCTTTACGCGGCAGATAATCAACGCAATCAGCAGGATTGGAGTTATAGTCCTCGAACATTCATCCCAATTTATTGTTGCTTTGTTTTCATGATATTAGTTATGCATTCACTGCCGCATTGCTATGTTTCCTGTATCTTCAGCCTGACAAATACAAGGAATTAACTAAGGACATATGGACGGTTTATTTGGAATAGTTCGTAATACTAATAAATCTCCTGGGAACTGACGAAATATTTTGAATTATACGAAGAATATAGATATAATACAACTTCGAAGACATCTTTATTGTAAACTGAAAAACTATGAATTCTTACCGAAATATGCTCTTATCCCATATACAATACGTTAGTATTTAATTACGGCATTATTCAAGGAAGATACATATTTTTGGTCATGATTACTATCAGCAAAGATCCCTGGAAATAGCCTGCTTCTACTCAAAGGCAGAGATATATGTTTGCGATTACTAGTACATTGTGTTTCACTATAAAAACTCGGGGGCATTACTCCCACTTGCTCCGGGCTCCAAGCCTCGTTCCAGACTGTGAAAATATACAGATAGACAGTTTAACAAAAAATATTTTGTGTTATATGCATATTTAACAAGTATTCTATAAATCTATAATGAATACTCTTGTAAACAACCAACTACATATATGTTTCTTCTAATGAGTCTGTTGCAATAGGCTGACAACTGGCTGGTTGAGTGCAGGGAACAACCGGTGTGTTTCGATTGTGTCGAATATGTATACTCGAAGTTTGGTGCGGATAGGTCGAATTATATGGAAGTAATATATATTTTTAAAATTTATTGGCAACATTGCCAACTGTATGAGCTGAAGTACATCTATGACGCGTCCCAATAAGTAAATACAAAATTTGGTCCTGATACGTTCAACGTTATGGAAGCAATTAACCATTTCCTGGAATTGGTTGGCAACACTGACAACTGCGGCGCCGGAAGTACCCACATGAATTGTCCCAGTACCTAATGCACATATCAAACTTGGTGTGAATCAATGCAGATACGTCCAACGATGATAAATATGAAATCTAGAATTTTTTAAATAGTTTTAAAATCGATGTAAATCAATGCACACGTGTAGATTTGTATCAATAAAGGTATTTCTATAAGTTGAATTTTAAAATAGGTTAGCAACACTGAGAACTGGGGTGTTTGAGGTCGTGGACACCTTGTGTTGAATGATGTTTAAGTTAAATTTGGGGTAGATATGGTATGGAATAATTTAAAAAAGTTTTTTTGTATAAAGTTGACAACACAGAACTGAGCAACGCGGAATATGTCACATATACAAAAAAATAATTGTAATCTTACTATATCTAGGGTTTATGTTGTATTTCTTCTTAATTACCTATATAAAAGTAATTCTTACTTAAAGAGAAGTTAGTATTATCACAAATTGCTGCCATGAAAAAAAACCAACTAAATTTAGAAAAAGAAATACTATTTTTTTCAATTCACAACACTATGTTTAATATTTTGAGCTTCTGTTTTCATTGGTGATTGTGATAGATTTTACATTATCTATTTCCTCTATATACCATCTTCATCTAGATATACAGGGCACTTCAAAATTATTTAAACCATTTCAGTTTGCTATATTTTATTCATACATTGTCACATTAAGTTGTAATTCCACATATATATAACGTAGCTGTCTACGTTCAATTCCCAATGGTTATCCCGAAGTCAATGTGAGCACCTTCTGTTACTCCAGACTTCTGCGGATTACGTTGAAAACATTCCCTAGTTCTCTCCACACCAACCTCTAAAGTTGAAAGTTTCCCAGACGATTTACCTTTCACAGGCATTTCTCATACAAATTTTGAATCGAGTTCTTTGCTGATGGTTCTTTACGAAATCGTACATGAAACTGACGTTGCGTGGTCAACAGTGACCTACTCACGTGAAATTCTAAAGCAAAAAATCCCTTTCCGTCGCCACTTACAGCCATTTTACAACTCGTCGGTTGTTTACCACCGGGTGGAAGGATTATGAACTATTGGCGTGCTCTATGCAAATTTGATAGTGTGTTTGAATATTTCACGCAAAATTCGATCGTAGGTAATGTTGCATTCCTCGTGGAATGTGTTATCGTTCAAATCATTTTGAAAAGCCTTGTGTATATATATATATATATATATATATATATATAATTGCTGAGTTGTTATTGCGTATTCCCATTTTCCTCCCCTAGGATTTGTAACACTTAGTCCACGGTTGGTCTTTCTCTGCGGAAACAATTGCTATTTGCGAATTTCTTTTGTTTCTCCAGTTGTTTTAATACTACAAGGGTGAGAATCTTGTATGGTGTGTTAAGTAAAGCTATTGTTCTATAGTTGTTGTTTTTTCAGTCCGTTTTGTCTCCTTTCTTACTTATTGGTATATTGTTTCCATTAATTTCTCTGTTTCCCATTGGTAGAGCACAAGGATGATGTTCTTCGTGCTGGTTTGTTTGTTTGTTCCAGTTTGTCCTGCGACAATGATTAGTGAGTGATTGGTCTTGTTCTTTCTGAGGTGGTGATTTGTCTGTCCACATAATGGGGTGCTTCTACTATTAGCGCTAATTATAAGTTTCAATTTCTTTTAGGTTTTAAAACGTACCAAACTATCGTCCCGCAGGATTCCAAGTGAGTCCCGTTGTCAGAATGGTTACCACGTTTACTTTTTGCGTGCGTGGTTTCGGACGGTTCGGAGTGCACTTAAACAATGGCCCAATCTCAGAATATTAATGAATAGATAATTACAAATCATATCAGGCTTAGGCAGTATTCGATTTGTCATAAATTAAGAAGGTGTGATCCTAAAGCTAATGGTTGCTTGTATTCACCTAGTACCTGTTTGGATAGAAATACATCCCCCCCCCCCTCCCTGGTTAGGATGATATTCAGAATCAATTATCGATTATGAATCTCTCAGGCACCAGGAGAAATTCCCGCCAAATCGAACACTGGGTTTAGGGAACTTGGGTCATTTTAATAACTTTTGACTTCGGCCCCGTCATGACTAATGAATGCAATGGTTGTTAAAATCCAAACATTCCTGCCCCTGGCGCACTATGGTGCCAAACACCGAAAACGTGGCGAAAAGTCCCCCCAAAAAAGTTGTAAGTAGGGAAGTTTTAAGTCCCTCAATAGTTAGGTTGGTACCTGCCGCCTTCAAAATGAGCGTTTACAACGGTCAGTATAAGCAGCTGACTACTTTAAGCTGCTGTAACCTCTCGTGAGTGGCGAGTCGCATATCGCCACATTGAAGCTATCGGTATTTTATATTCGACCGCGCAGAGTATTTTGTACTGTTTACTAGTTTGGCATACATTCAAATGGAAAAAACTGTTGAAAGTAAGTATATTAATTGTTATTGTATAACTTAAACAATTAAAATACGCTTGTAAATTGTCGATTTTCAAATGTCGTGATGCAAAAGTCGAAAGTCCCACGATGTCCCACGATCAAATAACTTGTTCTTATGACCAAAATCATTGTTTAACATAGTACTACAAAGCCTGAAGCCCGTTCGTGCCCGTTTTGTATTGTTCATTTTTTATTCAATAACGTTTCCTTTTTGGAGCCATTAAACATTTCACTGGTTTTAGTTCCTCAAATAATTGTTTGTATTGTTAGTTTTGTTGATTTTGCTTTTACTGTTAGTAATAAAAATAATTGTTGAGCATGTTTATTAACAAAATTTCTTTATTAATAAACATATATGTGAATAAATAAATAAAGCGCCTACTGAGGAATGCCACAGTGATTTCAGATCCTTAGCTGACCTAAGTAGTAGCTCGGATGAATCATATCATTCTTCTGATGATGAATATTGAAGCATATGTATATGTTTATGTTTAAGATAAAAAATAAACTTTAATTTCAATACAATTTTTTATGTGCAAAAGTAATTCAAAATGAGGTACCTTAATAATATATACTTTATATTACAGCTGTCATTTCTTACATCTGCCTCATAATTTTCCAACAAATAACATTAAATAAAGTATCTGTGACCTCAACAGATGCCGATTTCCATTGATATATTAATATTTTCTATATTTAAGTCCTCCATATTGGATCCGCCATTTTGTTTTTTGAAAAAATAATGTCAAATTTGAATTCAGCGATCCCAAACCCATTATTATATGTAAGTTTTCAAACAAAACCGATTTGCATTTATTGAACACATTTTTCAATTTCATATCCGCCATTTTGTTTTTTGAAAAAATAATGTCAAATTTGAATTCAGCGATCCCATAACCATTATTATATATACGTTTTCCAAAAAAAAAAAAACCGATTTGCATTTATTGAACACATTTTTAAATTTCATATCCGCCATATTGGATCCGCCATTTTGTTTTTTGACAAAACTAATGTCAAATTTGAATTCAGCGACATCAAAAACACTATTGTAGTGAAGTTTCTGAAAAATAAATCATGTTTTCGACTTTTCGCCACGTTTTTGGCACTTGGCACCACTGTGTGGCGGCATTCAAACCCACAACCTTAGAGACACTGAGCTAACGCCTCAGACCACATGCTACCTCGGTTGGCAGGAAACTTTATATACATGTAGTAGCGCCCAGGGTCTTTTACTTGAGAATACCACTACTGACTAGTATTCTTTAGATTTAATTAAAGATATGTGCAGAATGAGGTCCACTGCATCTCAGTGTTTGCACATCGAATTTCACTTTTAAACATTAAAATTGTACAACAAACTTGAGACACATTTAAGTTTACTGCAATACACCTTTTAAAACACTCCAAATATTTGACATACGTGAAAATGCATTTTTAAAGCAGTCCTTAGGACTTGTCACTTTCCAGTTTTCCTTTAATTTCGGAGAATTGTTTTTGAATCAGAAGTACTTTTAACAATGAATACTGTTAATTAGAACCGAATGGAATTTAATCCATTTATGGCCTTTGGGCATTTTTAGCTCAGACCAAGATAGGGTAGGGAAGAGGATGCGAAAGGTAGCGTCCAGCGCCTCTTAAGGTGTCATCCCGGCATTCACTTGGTGATACTAAGGGAAACTGCGAACACCTCACTCAGGATGGTCGACCGTGGGGTCTTTACACTGACAATCAGAAGTTGTATCACAGAACGCTATACAGACTTTCTTTTTATTCGTTATTTCAACCCGCTCTGCAATTGTAAAATCACTTGAAGATGAAGAAAACATTCACAAAGAACGTAAGAAATCAATTAAGGGTAAATATTTTCTGAATATTTCCATCATTCTTTAATGAAAAACTCCAACACAAAAAGGCATCAATTTGTGCGGAGAATGCAAGAAGAACCACACGGACCTGGAAATTTTACATTTCATTAGTTACGAAGAAAGTCATTCTCGTTTCTCCCCAGCCACAAATTGTTTCTTGAATGTCCGGAAACATAAAGACAATACAATATAAAAGTAACAGAATGACAACTGAATACATCTGGGCAAAAAGGTTTTAGCTCAGGCTTTTTTTTTTTTCAAAGCTATATTACCACGGAAAATGTACATGCAATGAAGATTACGTCTATCAAGTGAATGTCGTTAAACAAAGTTTTTAACATTAACTTGGTAGAGACAATCCCCATAGCGTAAGCAAAACATTTTTCCATGGTACGGTGACTGAAAAGAAAAGTGGGTTACAACATTCTTGCCTCTGCAGGTGCCTTGCGGTGACAACAGTTTGAAAAACACAAAGTTGTGTAAGTCTGCAAATGGAATTCACACAAAGAACTATAAATCTGTGAAAATATTAACGGAAGAAATTATTAAAATATTTGGAATTTTGACCGTCAGTAAGAAAAGATTCTAGTTATCAAGAGTAAGGAAAATATTGTATATTCAATTTTTACTACGATGTTATAATTTTGCTTTCACTATTAACAAGTTCAACAGTTGACCAGAGCGAACAGAAAACTAATAATCATTATACTTTATATTATTACTATTACCACCACTGCACTGTGCCTAAAATCTTGGATGTACTGCTCTGCATGGCCATGTCAAGCTTTACTGGAATCGGTTCAGTCGTTCTCACTTAATGGACAAATTTGAATGTTTTGAGTCTCATTACCATGGTAACTTAATATTAAAATTTAAAAATGCTAAAAAACTTGATAGTAATACCCTTTACACCATGTATAACTCAGCTGGAATTCTTTCGCTCTTTCTCACGTGATTAACTAATATGAAAGTAGTCACCATGGAAATGGCAATCAGACTAAAAATTAAATATGGAAAAACATCAAGGACTAAAATATATGCATCTAAAATTATTCCAAGGGTGTGAATTGTATAAAAGGTGGACATACTTTAAGCTTTACATATACTTCTGCACATGCTGAAAAAAAAAAAAAAAAAAAAAAACTCAACATACGTCTCTGAACCATTTTTTACTCTTCCCAAGTTCATCATAATAAGAAAATTATATTTTTCTTAGTTCCACAGTAAATATTTCAAGGGTAGGCAGGAGGAAACCAAAAACAAATTCGATCAAACTGACAAACTCTGTACAGCCTCAATCTGAACGACAAATCGTGTTTTATATACAGAAAAAAGTTTATTCCTAAATAATGCAACATTACAATACAAATTTTTTAACAAGCAAAAACCGGGGGAGAAAAATTCTATTGCTTTAACAAATGCAAGTATTTCACCAAAGTACACCGTTCATACATCCCAGTCAAAGATCACGTTGTCTTGCACTGAGACTGCAATTTCGTTAAGACACATGTGTGATTCTGAACACGATCAACAATCCGTTACATCAAAAGTGTAAATTCTAATTGTCATTATATCCACGAAGTAGATTTACGCCACTAGATATTTTAATCGTTTTTCATACATTTCACAACAGCAATGACAAGAATGTTCATATTGTGTTTCAGAAATATTACCGTAGTAACTTCACCATCCACAACGAAGTTTTTCGAAACATCCAGAAACGGATTACTAAAACAAGAAATTACTTCAATTTATTTCTCAAAAGGGCTCAAGGAGGCTCATTCGACGATTTGCATAAATTTTTGAGTCTGCAAAATATTAAACTACGAACTGCGCAACACTAAATGCATTTTAATCGAACTCTATTCCTAATTAGGTTTCACTAATTTAATTATGTTTTCCTTGTTTGAATTATAGAAGATAACATCAATGAAAGCAAACAAAAAAAAAATAATATATTTTCTTTCCAAAGCTAACTCAATTGATTTAAATTCTGTCTTTCAATCAAGGAACCGAAACTATTATTTAAATAGTAACTGTTCTTGATTATGAATTAAGAGAGAGAGAGAGAAAAAAAATTCAATGCAATACATCCATCCTGGACACACTCAAAAAACAGAAAACAATAAACAGCAACAATATATATATATAATGGTACACTCACGAACTATTGCAATGCTAGTCATTATCACAACTGAAAAATGAGCATCGAAGTATTTATATCGGTTTTGCAAATCCTTAGAAGTATTTCTTATTTTACAACTACTCCCGATTCCTTTTTATTCCTTTTTTTTCTTCAATGGCTCTAACGCGATTGACTATATTACCTTAAAAACACACAACAAACCATACGTTGTTCATTATGTAGTAAACAATCGTTTCTACATTCTGAGCTACTGCTTGCTAACCTTAGGATTTTTTTTTTTTTTTTTAAATTAAACATGTCGAATAGCTACCACTTAAATTCTAAATCACCCTCCATAATTTTTCATTTTTAAATTCTACCATTGTGAAATTCAAATTAACCTTATAAGTAACACGATTGTATAAGTTACTGATAATTATACCATTCTACAGTATCACTGAGCACTATCAAAGGTTGATTAAAAAAAAAAACAAAAAAAACAATAAATTATAATCTAAGCAGCTACAAATTTATATAACTATTTATTACTGGTTTGTAATTTGCATAGGAATAAAAAAGAATAAATTATGTCAAAAAAAGATATCACTGTGTAATTATCAACAACTTTTCTATATACGAAAAATTAATTTTTACATCACACTACTGAACAATACCACTGCTATTGTTCACTTATTTAAAAAACAATGTTGATACCCTTAGTATTTTCGCTTTTTTTCAATATATATATAGCACCTATTTAACACACAACCATTATTATTATTATTACGATTACATTAAAAACTACGAAACTTACGTATAGAAACCTTACTCTGGAATTACAATTCAACCACTACTTCAGATCTGAATTTTCTTTTATTTTTATATATATATATAAAATGTAACTAGATAAACCTTAACACTGTCAGAAAAAAAGTACTAACACACAAGTAACAACTGGAAAACTATTGTCCACAAAATACGATCTGTTAGTTATATACTTTATAATACCCACGTAACCAGATTTTTGTCCTTATACAGTACGTGTGAAATATTTGGAAGCAAGTTGGATGCAAAAAGAAATTAATGCAAAGTTAGAAATGTTTGTTTTTGTTACCACACTAATGGTATCTATTATTCATTCTTTCATTCAGAACACAAAAAACAAGGTTAATAAATAATGGACAAATACTGTTGTGGTGCAAAGTAGTCGGTAATAAATATCTTTTTCATAGATGCACGAACTACGTTGAGATTCATGATTTCTACAATTTTTTATTAATTTTCAAGAACAGAAGGATATTCATGTATTGTTTCTTTAAGGGAATTTATACATAATATGCATTTAGATAGTATAAAGGCAACTGTCCACGATTGCCAAGAAGTTATTTCTTTTATATTTTCTTGACAACGTGTACGAATATACTATTAAAGAGGCACTGCACAATTTATTTACACAAGGTTCTTTTTATTTTAAAGTTCTTTACAAGAGATGGCAAATGGTTTTTAATCACCAAATTCCACAATGAACAATGTTTTATTATAAAGAAAACTTCTATTAACAATGTTTCTTTTAAAAAGCTTTTTTTGTTTTGTTTGAAAGTACATAAAGTACACACTCCAAAAAATCTTTCAATTTACACAAATGCATGCACACACACAATCACACATATACAATTATGTAATTAACACATTTATCATCATTTATATTATGAACATACTCGGTGAAAAAAGATTTTTTGGAGCAAATATGTTACATAAATAAAAGCCTATTCATTATTGGTTTCTATATCAAACCCCAAATTATTGGCCACCTCTAAGACATACAGGCAAGATAAATACCAGATCTTAGTGATGTTTTTTTTTATTTACTTTTGTTTTAAGAGTTTTCAAAGTCTTCATCTATAACCACACGTTGTTCCCAAATTGCTAACTACTAATTGTAAAGGAGCGTTAAGTTGTGCTGAAACAGTTTGTTGTACACCTACAAATAGTATCTGCTGCAAAACAATTAATACAATTACATGTGAAAAAGAGTACTCCAGTCATTTTATGCCGAAGTGCCATTCACCAGAGCCTCTTTGGATTTCGACTCTGGTTTCTTTGTAACAGGAGGGGGAGGGGGCCTCGGATTTCTGTTTTTTGGTTCTCGTTGAGCTTTGGGTGCGCCATCTACAGCCGGTGTTCCTTCTTTGCTGTTAAATGCCGATTGATCGCTAGGGGGCTGCGTCTGAGCACCTGCACACACAAAAAAGTACATTAATGATCAACACAATGGGAGAACACCTAAAAAAAGCTATCAAATATATGTACACATACTTACAGTTATAACAAATACATGACACAACTTTCTGTTGCATTCTTTTGATTATTATTATTATTATTATTGGTAATTACGGTGATGTGTAGCAAAATTTGACATTTTCGTGACTTTCGCTTTTGATCGAACGAAAAGGTGTTAAGTTTCCTTTTATAAGCAAGTGGCGCCACCTGCAGTGTTTTCTTTCACACACACTGAGAATGCAGTACGAATGTCAACTGTCTGCACTCGTTGATGGGCAAGAACAGAAAGCGCTGCAACACGCCATATTACCTGCACCTTCAATGATCAGTTTAACAGCAGAGGTGCAGCTGCGCTGGCCACTCAAACACAAATTCACTCACGGAAAAAGGTATGTCGGGAACATAGCATTTAAGTTTTTTATTTAACTTATATTCATGCGTCAGCCAGACGCTCAGCTTTGCCATATCTAAGGGACTGCAAGTGACAGACTCAGCTTAACAGTGCCTAACTTGCCCATAAACATAAGTGAAATAAAGAGCTAAATGCCATGTTCCCAGAATACCTTTCTCCGTGACTGTGCACTAGTATGCAACAGTGCACGAAGTGTATTCCGCTCGAACAAAACTGACTGTCGCTCAGTGTGAGATCTTTAACGTACCGAATGAAACCATGTTTGCAATTTAATTTCAGAAACTTTTGACAAATAAGTCTGTAGTGCCACAAAAATTCCGGTTTAGAACATATACAGAATAGTTATGAACTTAGTCTGATTGAATCCGAGTGTACATGAAAGTTCTATCATCAGAGTGTACGTCTCTTGCTTGAAAATATTTTAATCATGGTTATTGTTAAGTGTAATTAGTATTTAGTACTTATCTGGATCCAGAAAAATTTATGTATTGTGTATTTAATGTGTTCAAATTATGTATATTCGATGTTTACTCATAATCATTTTCCTATTTTCAAATCTGTTAAAACTTGGCTGCTAAAAATGAACATTGGAAAGACAGTTTCTACAGATGCTTAAATCGTGCATTTGAACCAGGAAAAGTTGCAACCTAAGAAGCTCAGAGAAGAGGTCAAGCGAAGGCAGGAACAGGTGTGCAGGTCCTTTCCAGCAAGAGAGAAGTTGCCAGGATGGAAGAAGAACCTGACTATTGTAGTAGAGGGTGGTTGACGGTAGAGGTCTCTAGTGTCGGTGTACTGTTCCTCCTTAGGGATAAATACTCTGCGCCTTGCTTGCATCGAGATCATTCGATCATTCACGTTTCAGTTGTCAGACTGCTAGCCAGCTTTGATGCTGGAAATAACCAAAGACCATGCGGGTCTTTTACTTTGAAATTCTGCTGCGATGCTCTGCGAAGGATAAAATATTTCTTTGAAGTTTAAGATATAATTATTGCAGTCTTCGGGACTTAGTTTCTTTTTCAATGCGAATCACTTACAACTATTGATGCGTTTAAACTTGTTTAAAGTAGACTGCTGCTGTATAATTAACGCTGTTCACACTTCTAAGATAGTTACGAAAGCCATAGATTTTAAGTCAAAATCAGAAACATTGATGTCCAGTGACGTTGCGACACATTCATGGAATAATGCGGAGGATTTTATTTGATGTTTACTGGGACCAATGAATTTGTCGCTGCAACTTTTGTGAGGAAACTCCTGTTGTTTTGTTGAGATGAGTAGTATTGCTCTTCAAGAAAGACTTTATTTTAAAGTAAGACACTTTTGTGCAATGAAAGTTAAAGGTGCTGGGTATGATAAAAGGTGATAAAAGCAACGAATTGTATTAAAAAACAACATAAAGTTCTAGCGAGTTGAATACGCATCTCCAGTAACTTCTTTCCAGCATAACAGTCCATGGGGAACATCAGAGCATCAATATTTACGGTCACTGGTTGAACAGTGTAATGCCAAACGGTTTCAATGGTGTCAGCAGCGCACATCTTGGACTGTGGGCAACGTTAAACGTGTAATGCTCTCCAATACCTTCACTGCTCTTCCCTCATGAAACTGAGTTTACTTGTGGAGAAGCCCCAAAGAGATTTATTAACCGGACTGATTATATGCAATTCTTTTGAGCGCCACCTGAGAATGGCTGAAATTCCAACTGAATTTCGTTTTCATACGGCAGAGACTGTGTGTGCTTTACAATCCTAAAACTACCAATAATGTTTTAGGCATATTAAAATTTATTGTGATTTTAATTAATTAACCGTTTAAATATATACTGAATTCCGAAAACTTATTATTTATTTTTTAATAGTTCGCAACACATATTAATTAGGTGCACACTAGTTGAAACTACACTGAAAAACGGTTCAATTGGATCAAAATAGATAAAATAACAACATGGGGTCTCCTAATTTTATGACTTGAAAATTCCCCGAGTTTTCCAGGTTTTCCATTATTTTTTTTTTTAAAAAATTCCCTGAGTTCTTAGTATAGTGGAACATGTAAATAATACTCAATGACATATTTTTGATCATACAACCACCCAGTCCAAGTATCTTGTACATTATTGGTATTTCACAAGTCAAAAAAAGATAATTTCTTTATAGAGGATTTTAACATATTGAAAAGATCCGGTCAGCAGTGGGAATAGAACCCACTACTCCGCCTTGCCGGGGCAGTGCTCTTCCCAACTGTGGACAGGGCCACGTCATAAATTTCCCTGAGTCTCCCTCATAATTTATAGATTTACCCGAGTAATCCTTGAGTTTTCCAGATTTATACAATTCTCTGAGTATTCCAGGTTTTCCAGGGTGGTAGACACCCTGAATAATAATAAAAAAAGGTACACTCAATTTTAAGCCTCACCAATTAGTTATAGGAAATAATGAAACCACACCAGTTTGCGAAACAACACGTCCTTTGATCTATAAAGCTTCTCACTTTGTGGGCTTTGGAATGATAGAAATATCACTTAACACAATGATCGCATTGCTCAACTCTTTCCCAACAACTGACCTGGTCCTCTTCTTCTCTTGGTCTGAGAATTCGCTCATGGGTAAATTTTGCATTGACATTGATGTCTGTTTAATATAATCGTTTCACCAGTGCTCTCTGGCATCAATTCTCGTCCTGTGTTTCTCTTGGCTATTCCTATGAATTTGTCACAGTATTCGAACACGGTTTCATAGACTTTCAACTTTTCATATAATAGTACCTAATACATACAAGCATTTTAAGACAGACACAAATAATTCATCTTACAACGGTATGAAGAAAGATCACTTGAATCGAATTTTATTATGTGCTAAAAATAGTGTCGAGTTAATACAACTCTCAGTATATACATTTGAATTTAATTTTTAAGGCCTTTAGGCAACTTTGGCTCAAGTCGGATGGATGATGATGGGCTGAATTGTTGGAATGAAGAAAGTGAGAGAAAACGGAAGAACCCCAAGAATACCCATGGACACGGTGTTTGTACACCACAAAGCCCACACGAGATGAGCAGAGATTGAACCGACGACCTCTAGCACCAGAGGTGTGAGCACTCTTATTATTGAGCCACCGTGGTCCACACCACATAAATACTCTGCATACTACATTATTTTAGTAACGTAATTATTTCAATATCATTTTCTGTGCTGCTGATTAGAAATAATTTTCGCGAAATCTCAGGCAACTTAATGGCAAGAAGCAATTTCAGGCAAGAATAATAATGGTTTACAAAATTCGACACGCCTGAGCGTATGAATTAAGAAAAATCAACCACCAAAACCTCATGGTCTAGTGGTCAGTCTTGTATATCGGATCGAAACTGGGAAGGCACGCAGGTTCGAATCCTGCTGCTGGTCATACTAATTGTTTTTTCCAGAGTTTTCCTGTTTCACCAAGAATTTGAATTTAATTTTTAAGGCCTTTAGGAAACTTTCGCTCAGGCCGGATGGATGATAAATTGGTGGAATGAAGAAAGTGGGAAGAAACGGGAGAACCCCGAGAAAACCCACGCACACGGTGTTTGTTCACCACAAAGCCCACATGGCATGAGCACGGATCGATCCAACAACCCCTAGCACCAGAGGTGAGAGCTTTGTTTCACCAAGAGAACGCTCCTATGGTAAAACAGAGGTCCTGACCGTTATCTTCCTCCGAATGTGCTAACCTAGGATTACCATCCCTCGAACACGTGACGGACTCAGGTCTAGCTGCCTGCATGACATTACATGTAAATTAAAAAAAAAAAACAATGCACGATTTGTAATACGTAAGAAGAAAAATACTTTAATTTGTCAAATAAAGACTTCAATACTATTATAGGACCCGAAACTTGGAAGCTAGTAAATGATCCTAAAGGAAACAGGTGGAGAAAATAACAATAAAGAAAGCAGAAAAGTGGAAAAAGTCAATCGCCGATGGATGAACAATGAATGCGGGGAAGGGTGGGTACATATTCATCATAACTATTTAAAGACGGAAACGTTTACACTTAAGCACACACTTTTCACTGTTTCCGTTTAACTAAACAGACCATACGCTTACCCTGATCTGCACTATTATCATAACCATCCCTGTAAGCTCCACCATCGACCACATTTGAATGTTCACCTGACGGGGTTTCGCTACGATGTCGAGTCCTTCGTCGTCGGCGTCTACGTCTAGTGCGTGAGCCTTCCACACTGGATACAGATTCTAGAATATAAAAATAATGAACTCACTAATATACATCATAGACAGTATGCTCTAGTACTAAATGAAGTAATGACGCATTTAATTGCAGCCCGAAGATAAGTACAGAAAGTAAATTTTAATTTGTATATGTATGTGTGTGTGTATAGGACAAAGAAAAATAAAATAAAATGTAACGAGTGAGAGTTGCGATTCCACTAACAATCGCGAAGGGTCCGAAGGTCCCTTGAGAGCGTAGTAATAAAAAAAATGTATGGAGTAATACTGTATAGAGTGATGTGGTATATATCAATTGATTCTTCAGACTATTTAAGCTCAAGCTTCCGTGAGCCATTTTGCGAGGAAAATTCGGATTTGGGAGCTAGAGCCACTAACAACTGTTGCCACAGTAACCATCACAAAAGTCTGCACGTGTTTCTTCTACGCCTTTACCCAAATTGCCTTAAACCGTCATTGTGCACTATCACGAACGCGCGTATCCATTGCACCCGATACGCTCCCCATCTGGTTCATGAGATATCGTTCTGACACGGCCAGACAAAGCAAGGTCACGCGTTGTTAGCAACAGCTCGCGCTATGCTATCATGGGGCCTAAATGAAATTAGTTTTCAAACTATATAATCGAATGGACAGGATTGATGTTACGCTCAGGACTGTACTAAAAAGAAGTTGGTGGCTGTAAAATTAACTCCAATTTTAAAACAGCTAACACTATGAATCTAAAATAATATGATTATCCCATAACAGAAATTGAACTAAGAATAAAAGTAACAATTCTCTCTACTGCAAGGAATAGGCAAATGGATCAAAGTGACCCAAAAATAAAAATAAAGTCTATGGATCCTTAAACCTATATTTCTGCAATTAGTTTCCAATTTTACAAGATCTTCTGATAAGCATATTAAAGAAAATAAGGAAGCAGGAAGTTAAACTAGAGTAATTAAACTTTTTCACCTTCGTTGCAATTATGAAAATGGACCTAAATCTGACACTACAATAAAAACAGTTTCAATTTTTTAAAAGGAATCTCAACGAAATTTAATATACAGTATACACAATTAACGAAGCAAATTAAATACACGACAGATCCCAACAAGCACGGGCTCACACTAACGAGGAGGAGTGCCGAAGTGCTACTCCGGAGTAGGCTAACTTTATACTTCTGGTCAAGTGCATTAACTGTACAACATATTAAAGGGTGACGGCCAGGCATGCTCATCATATAGCTACTCATTTGAAGTTGGCCAAGTGTCATGAAGGTGATCACGTTACATAACGTTGGAAAAATATTGAGGAGTGCGACAAAAGTTCCCTGTCGGCCGAGGTAGTCATGTGGTATAAGGCGTCAGGCCAGCGTCTCCAAGATTGCGAATCACGGCCGAGGAATGGTTGAATTTTATTTTTTAGAAACTCTGACAAGTAAGAAAATCGAAACAGGCCAAAGTCAGTAGTTACAAAAATGGGACAAATATACACAGGGTTTTTTATTTTTATACAAAACTGACAATAACTCGGGAATACGTTAGGGACTGAAAGAATAAGTCGAATCACGAGATATAAGATTACGCAAGGTAAAAAGGTGGCGATGTATCCTCTGTGCGATAAGCACGCGCCGTGAACGGCGCATTGGGGACTTGCAGGTAAAGCTCCACATATTCTTGACCTACGACACGAGTGAGGACCATCCCACGCTCGATCGCCTTTACCTCTCAAGAAACCCACGAGCAGCAAGGACACTCTGGTATTCAATTTGATAGAAGGCTGGGTGCACCTCAGAGCGCTAGGCAAGGGAGCACTGAAGGGTAAGTCTCCAGAGTACTGACTGGGATTTGAACCCGGGCAGCCCGAATTGTAGTCAGACGCGCGCTACTGCCTGAGCTACGGCAACCCAATAAGAGTAAAGTCGACTAGTAAAAAATACGAATATTGAAATTTATAGATCATGAATAAAATCTGGAAGTTCAGGCATTTATTTTACTTGAAATAGGCACTTAAAAAAGGCGTTTTAATTTTTAAAAATATGAATCGCCTTCATTTCTTTTAATATCCTATATTACGCATATCATTCTACACTACATCACGATGTTCTTTGTTGGTTGCACATCACCCCAAGTTGTTTCTTCAAGTTTTCAACATATGCTAAGCCTTCTGTCTCTGAGAACTGTTCTCACTTTTAAAAATTATTTCTCAATTTCCACAGAAGAAAGAGGAGCATAGATAAAAGAAAGTATTCATGACAGGTTCAAATCAACGACAATTTAATTTTCCCCTTTAAGTACATTGCATATGTTTCTAATTTATTCCTGATCCTCATTTGCACACATCAGAGGTTTACATTTGTTCTGACACTTCCAACAGTTCGTTTATTGTTTCTCACATAATATCCATCGTTGTCACCAGTTTCTCGCCTTTGTTCTCACGTTTTATGATTGCTTCTGGCAACGTAGCGTAGTATGCGTGAGCTGCCAGGTCATCAGCCAGTGATAGGTCTTAATGCCATGAATTGTACAGAGATTCAGAAAATACTGAAACAGTGAAAGGTGACAGTAAATGGAAGGAGATACACAAGGTCAGCCTAAATACTTAAAGAATCACCCCGTGTCACAATTTTCTTCCCCTGAATTTACGGCTAGGAGACAGCTTAAGGCGACAAAGGCAGCGTTGCTATATTTTTGTTTGTGTTTAATGCCAAAAATTTTAAAAAATGTCCAAAATACATTAAAAGGTATGCAAAATGAAAAACCTCTTTAAACGTTCCTACGATGTGTAAAAAGGTTACCTATTTACCTGTGATATGCTGATAATTCACAACGAAAATGAAAAGGCATTTTGTCAAACTTCCGGACTCTAATCATGAATAATTGTTAGCTATGAAATCCACTTAAAAAAAAAAAATCATTTTTTTTTTTTTTTTTTTACACATTCCATGGATGACAAATAGAAAATGTCAAATGTATGGGAAAGACGAATGAAAATATGTTTTTAGATATGGTTATATTAAAAAAAAAGTAAAGCTATCCCCTGTGCGATACGCACGCGCCGTGAACGGAGCATGGGGAATGTGGAGGTAGCGCTCCAATATTGATAAAATTAGTAGCTTTGTACACATTTTTCAATTAAAAAATCATGACGCTTCCACGCTCCACATCCTTTATAGATTTATCATCATAAAACTTGAAGATGAACGGTCAGATTCCAAGAGCTGTTGTGTATTTTCCTTCAGCCTGCACTTCTTACTTTCTCGCTTTCATGATTTTATTTTATAATCTTCAGGAAGCCGAGATGGGAAGGTGGGATATACATTTTACGCAACACGCTGAAATCTTGGCTGTGAATGTACAAGGGCGTATCCTATTGATTTACACTTTAGAATGCCCATAAAACCCCGGTCGAGAATTTGGATGGGTATTGCAGTTAGTATGTGCATCAAGAGCAAAGAAAACAAGGTTTGAAAAAAATCGGGTATTTTAAAAAAAAAACCCACCTGGGCCCAGGCGGGTTTTAGAAATAAAATATATATGTATGTAAACGTCAAGCTGTGTACAGACCTCAGTAGGTAACGGTGTGTCACTACTGTTGAATCACGAGCCTTGGAGTGAACCTGTTGTGTGTGTGTGTGGAAGGGGGTCACTTCATGGTATGTGCACTGGATTTATGCCGCAGCGTGGTTCGGAGCCCAAGGTAATTGTAGGTTCCGGCATTCCGCCATTCATAGAAGAGGCTGAGGAAAATGAGGGAGAACCCCATTCGGGATGGTCTAACTAAGCAGGGTCTAATTAAAAAAAAAAATCTTTTAAGAACTTTAGGCAAATTTGGCTCAGGCCGAATGAATGATGATGGGGGAATTGTTGGAATAAAGAAAATGAGAGGAACCGGGAGAACCCCGAGAAAACCCACGCACATTGTTGTCCACCACATGGGCACGGGCCAGGATCGAACCAAATATCCCACGCACCAGAGGTGAGCGCCGCGGCTCAACCTTCCCAGTTTGACTTGGCCGTCAAGCACACCAACCACCAGACCACAATAGACGGTGTAACCATTTTTTTTTTCTTTATTCTCATATGATTTTCTGATTAACTCTGTATTATGGATAATAAGTGCTCAGGGGTAACCAAGATCTCATCGAAGAAACCAAAGAAAGAGCCTACCCACTTATAACCAAAGGTCCTTCGTGGCAGTGAGCGTTATGACGCGTGGGCCCCAAAAAGAACCTGCAAGGGCCCTTAGAGTACTGATCAGGTCTTAAAATACCAAGTAGTAAGTAAATATAGTGCCTTAAAAGAATATGAATTATTAAAGCACTTACTGTTAAACTTTACATGGCTCCTTCTTTGCTTTTTGTGAGAGCCCTACAGTAGACCTGTTGAGATAACTTCAGCCCTGTCTTTGTTGGTCATAATAAATGTAGTGTCCAAACTGAAAGAACGACAGGACCCGCACGTTATCAGTAGAACCAAAAGTGGTTTAAGTGTGGGCTTCTTTATTGGTAACATTGCGCTTCCAAGACAAAAGGGTCGGGGGTCCACCCGGAAATTCCCGGTCGGGTCAGTCCGCTCCTCCAAGTGTTGTATCAGTATTGTATCTATTTGAAAATTTATATTAGTATTGATAACATTTGTATAGTGTAGTAATTGTGCACTGAATTTGATACGACAAAGACGTAGTTTATAATTTTATGATGAACTTTAACAATAATCCCATTTGTAAATAATTGCAAAGATTGAAAGTAAAGAGCATCAAAATCTACAATTTTTTTTAGTTGGAAGAGTTAATTAGCTCTAGTCTGTTACGGAATCAACAGATGGAAGGTAGTGTTAGTTTGGAGTACTGACTGAGCTCCAATACTTTCTTGCATTTCAACATCACAAAGGTAAAGTGCTGTTGATTTTAAACAGCAATATTATTCAACAGTTAGAATGACAGTCGTGATTGTACTTTGTACTCTAACAATCGAATATGCAATGGGTTTCTTTATTATGCACTTGTGTAAAGTGCTCTCATTTCAGGAATTATTTAAAAACAAAATTAATGAAAAATCAACTGGGTTTTAAAGTGCTTTTTTTTTCACGTGGGTCCAACCCGAAAAAAAAAACACCTTGGCAAACCCTGACATAAAATGATGTTGAGATACATGTAATTACTAAAATAATGGAACATGCAGAGTATGTATTTACTGTGAGTTGTATTAATTCGACACCATTTTTTTTAGAACATAATAAAATTCGATTCAAGTGATCTTTCTTCATGCCGTTGTAAGACGAGGTATTTGCGACCATGTTAAATGCTTGTATATATTATGTACAATTAGATGAAAAGTTGGGAGTCTTATGAAATCACTTTCGAATATTGTGACAAAATCATAGGAATAACCAAGAAAAACACAGACCGAGGAATAGAAAAACATTCTATTGATGCAATAAAACACTGGCGACATTTATATTAAACAGACATCGATCGCTGTCAATGCAAGAATGACCCATGAGCGAATAATCAGACTCAGAAAAGTATATAACACTTCTTACGTGCATCAACGACTTTGTGTATACGCTTTATGTGAAAAATGCCTTACCTAAATAATGATCCCTTGAGTCAAATTGGAACAATTTATGAAACAAACAGCACAGAATCCAGAATGTATTTCATGAACACCTTGACGACCATACCTTTAATTAGCTTTTAGCAAATAATATTACTGAATATGGTACTTTTTGTTTAAGGTTAATGTAAAGCAATCATCTCCAACAAAAGATGGCAGCACTACCTCCGTATATGTCTAATGTATTTTTATCGTTAAACGAAATTTCAATGCCAACCGGTCTGCGGTGGTAGGCCATCGGCTCGAAGGTCCCGGGTTCGAGTCCGGCCTGGGGCATTGGTGTGGATTTTAACAGCTAAAGGCGAATCGTGACGGGCCGAAGTTTAAAGTTACTAGACTGGCCCACATAAATATAAAGTTTACCAAAGTTTTACGAAATTTCAATGCTGCTCCTACAAATTCAAGCCTAGAGAATTCAAACTTTCAGGGAAGAAAATTCATAACCAGTTCAAGAGTTCAACCAATGCCGCTTTTTTCTTTTCTTTTTTCTTCATTGTTGAAAGAGCTTCATTGTTATACGTTCTGATATTCAGAACAACAATCAAGCGATTTCAACAATGAATAAAGTTAGAACTCGCTAGGCTTGAATTTGTAGAAGCAACATTGACATTTCGTGCAACGATAAAAATACATTCGACATATACAGAAGTAGATAGTTCTATATAGAATTAATTACCTCAACGTTTCAATAGAATCAGATTTGTCAAGTTCTTTCATTTTTAATTAAAAATACATATAATTTGGTTTCATTTATTAATACCAGGTTTAAATCATTTAAAGGTACGTAGTTCCTTCATTTTTCACCTACCATATGGATATTTATTACATTGGATGAACAGAATTGAGTTTTAAGTAGGTTACTTCTGTCACATTTTGGTAATACAATCCTTCACTTCTTTAACTGGTATGCGACCTGCTCAAGACGGGCCACCACAGTTCACCTCCACTGTCGCTTCGGCTTATACTTCCCCCATTTCATTTTTTTAAAAACAGAGGCCGCTTTATAACAACTTTTAAAACAGACCTGCTTGCCTAATGTCCTCTTCCACGCTTTTACAACAGAGAGAGGGCTTAGCTTTCAGTTCGACAAGATTCTTCTGTCTTCTATTGTGTGTTCTGAATTATAAATGTACAAAGACGGTCTGCGGTGTACATGATATATCAAATATGTGTTCTTAGTTTCCTGTATAATATAGCAATATTGTATGATTATTGATTTCATTGTTGTAAATGTAGCAGAGTTTTATACAGTACAGTGATACGATGCATAGAATGTGGCCCCGAAAATTGCGTAACTTGGCAACAATTAAATAGTATGAATGGTCAGAGCGCCAACTTTTGTAAAACATTGAGTGGGATCACAAACTTCGTTATAATTAAATAAATAATAAAAAAAAAACTCAACCCGTCCCTTAAATAATAATGATATTATTAATTTTCATAATATCAGTATGCGGTTATAAAACTAAAACTAACTTGATATAACATAATGATTTTGAAATTTTAGTAATAACAACCACTTACAGCTAATAGTCGAACCGTCATCAATGTGTAGCATAACCTACTTAAGAGATGATATTTCAAAAGATAGTGAAAATTACTTGGTTTTTCGTTATGTTCTCGAATTGCCAGTCCCAGCTTTGGTAAGTATAACAACAACGAAAATAATTTATACAAGGCAACACGAGAATTTTGACAGTTTTTCCAGCCTTGAACTATTCAAACTAGCTGCATCATTCAATTCCACTCTTCAGTGTTGCAACTTTGGAATACGATTCTTTGTTACAAAGTTTTTATGGGAACACATTTTCTAAAAGCGTGATTAGGTTTATCTTGTCATCGAAAAGTTCTACCAACACTCATTGTTTCCAGTTCTTTCGCCATTTTGGAGGCACAAGCTCCCGAATTGAAGACAAACTTGGGTCAATCAGTAACAGGCGATTTACGAATCGAATTTAAATCTTCAGTTGCGATAAACTGGGCATTGTTTTATCCCGGTCGCTTGATCACAAATTTATCAATTATGAATGACACTAAGGAAACCACACTATAACGAAACTCACGTAAAGTTAAATGAATTTTCAAATGTTCTCTCAGCCACTCTCTCTAGTACTTCAACATTATGTTACTTTCCTATAGCCTTTGTTTGTTCTCCAATTTTCATTTCGAACGATATTGTTGAGAGCAGAGGAAAAGAACGAAAAGGACATGGAACTTGTTAAGACCTTGTATACGGAGAAATTGAATGTTGTAGGTCGCAACTGCATTTAGTATCGTGGGGGAAATGAGAGAGAGATTTTTCAATTGTTAATGAAGTGTAAAAGTTAAACGTGCACACTTACTCACACACCCGAAAATTACGCATATCCTGCCTGTCTGTGTATCGAATACATAGTATTGGAAACGAAAACCTCTAAACAATACAAACCAGAATTCCAAACGCAATCAGATCAACAGATGAATATTTTCGCACAAACATTTTGCCCACCTTGACAAATACGGAAAAACGATGTGGGTCCCACATTGTTTTGCCCACCTAAATCCTAAAATTATCAAGCATTCCTGAAAAAGCCAGGCAACATTGATAAAAATGGATATTTCCAGTACCTTGACTGATATGAACCAGACACCATTCAGTTTTCAGGGATACGAAAAAAAAAATAATCTCAAGCAGGACGTGAATACGGATCCCAGCGTCCAGCGTCTTACCAACTGGACCAAGCTGTCAGTAACAAGTAAATACCAAAACAAGACAGCATGAAAGGTCAGAAACGGCGTTGTCCGAAGACAAACTAAGTTACTCGAATGAATTACACACTACTCTATATTTTTAATAAAATTGTTAAAATTCCTTCCATAACAAATCAAGGCATTTCATACAAATGGTTGAATTCATTATTTATGGGCACACCCACGTAATTCACTTGTGGGGCCTGTACTAATCAACACTGACGATATGGGTTTCATGTGTGTGTCTTTGGAGAACTATGTGGGCCCAATGTCGTTGTGCTACATTTTTGAATGAACGTACTAATGGTGGAATATGAAGAATTCCATTTCCATTTGCTATTTTCCACCCCACCCCCCTCAAGGCGCGCGCGCACACACAATTTTTCAAACAAGTAAAGAAGGAAGAAGAGAAAGACGTTTCAACATTAAAACAAACACACAAAATAATAGACATTTCATAATAGTTAAATATGTAATGGTAACTATTAAAAATCAGGACATATTGGCGGGATGCCTGGTAAGCTCAGTTTAATGGAGCCTTTTAAGATCAAATAAAACAGACACGCTTTAGGTTTTGTATTCATGTATTAAGTAGTAAACTATGGTGCGTAGTAAACTGTGCACGTAACAGATTTTTAAGTGAAGAGTCCACCATGTATGTATTTCGTTCAAGATAAATACTAATAATAATACACGGCATATTATTAGGTAGGCTTGGGCCGCACGGGGCCATATGTAATATTAGTTTAAATCGATATCGAAAATTGATTTGGCGTTCCTACTGTTCAACTTGTTGGGCTTCGAAAGCGCATCGGCTATTCTTTATGGACCAGAGAGTACAGTACTTTGTATAAAACTCAATTACTTTCAAGTGCGAGCTGCGAATGTCCCGATCCTTAAAGCCACGACACAACATTAATGTAATTTTGCTACTAATCCGGCTGTGACACCAACTTTTAACTGTATAGTCTCATGCCAAAGCAAACTACATCAATTCTTGAGAGAGAGCTGAGTAATGTGATAAAGAATTGGAATTTGTGTCATTCCAAAGCAAACGAAAGAGTGAACTGCTTTTATTAGTCCAAGATCAAAAGAGGCGTTGTTTTACAAAATGGCCTGTTCTTGTTATTTTTTATAATTGAAAACTCATGGACTTATAATTTAAGACAATTCTCCTAAATTGTTCCCTCGTCCGATTTCTACGGTATCTACTCAACTATGTGCGTCGAGAACATTTGTGGCTTGGGCCAACTGTTCGGTATGGCAGCCCAACTATTCGCGTTAACGTTCATGTTATGTGATTTCCTACATATCGTTTTCCTGACATTGAATTGCCAAGATGAGAACGAAGATTTACTGCGATTTGGGCCGGAGTGACTTATGTTTTCGGGTCACAATACGTCGAAGAACCCTCCTGACTCTGAGCTTCAACTTGTCCCTGTACTTGCTCCCATTCGACGAGATTCTATTTCCCTTCACACAAGCCACCATGATCCTTGACACAATAAGACTACAACACATGAAACAATTCTGCAGTTCTGCTCAGCTATGCACCGGCTAATCGCGCACACACTATCTTCTTCTGAACATCGTCATGTCTGACATTGTTTGCAATATACTGTACTCAGTAACTATGCTGTAGTCCTGTTTGTTACTTATAAAGAGTACTATTTGAGGCCACCCTTACGATTCACGTCTGTGGCCAGTGGCTGACACGTAAATAGTGACTGAAGTTGTAAATAGCTGTTGCAGTTAATCTGTTTCAATCCCAGTATCTCTTTTAGAAATAAGTACAACTTGAGTACAGGAAAGGAAAATAACAGGACAACACGTATGCGTAAAAGAAAATTGTATGTGTAGTCCCTACTTGTTTATACGAGGGGTGTATCCTATTGATTTACACTTTCGAATACACCGAAATCCACAGTCGGCCATCTGAATGGGTACAGAAGTTACCGGTAGCTACTACCATAACATGCAACCTGATTGCATCACTAGGTCGAGGTGGGCCAAACCACGCAGTCCACGCCACATTTTCCGCGTAGCTGTCAGTGCGTCCAAGGACAGTGTGGAAAGTGATCAGTAAGGACAACGCTAGATGACGTGATCTCTGGAAAGAGGGTGTCAGTACAACAGAGATTCACAGACTCTTAGTACGATTAATCTTTTTCAACTTGATGGACTTGCTAATCGATGTAGCATCCTCTTCAGGCCCTCCTGGAACCAGGTTTCGAAGCGAGGCACACTCACGCCTGGACAGCTCCTTGCAATTTTTCGAAGTTGGCGAAATGGTGAATCTTCAGATGCTGGTGCACACAGGGCTGCAAAGTTTCCCGGCGTTTCGTGATCGCCTATATTACTGAAAAGTGATGCACCTGTTGTCCTGTACGAGCCTCTTAACTCTGATAATGTTGGTTGGGATTGCCACCGTCATTTTCCCACTATTACTGGTCCTTTTCTTTGTTGGCGGGAGGCTTTCTTTCCAGCTTTCCTCCCAGATGTACACTTTTTTTTTTATCCTGCATGCGCTCCACACACTGCTACTAAGCGCTTGTGAATCTCTCGCAGTACCTATACCCTCTTTCCAGAGACCACTGTCCTTTTTTAAAATATATAGAAATAGATGAAAGTACAATGGAATATTGTATTGTCACCCGACTTACGTCGATGTGCAAAAATTTCATCATTGTATGAAGTCGGAAAATGTGTTAAATTAATCGTTTGCTTTCCTCGCTGTCCACGCACGCACGACCGTGGCTCCGTCATAATTTGGGGGTGACATTTCTCCGTATTTCTTAGGCCCACTTGTTTTCCTGTCGAACCGTGTTGCTGAGACGAAAAAGTCAAGGAATTCTGCAGAACCAATTGCATCCAAAGGTCCAAACTTTGCTTCCCACTGGTGACGCTGTGTTCCAAAAATATAATGCACCTGTTAACACGACTTACGTATCAGATTATGGTTTAGAGAGCATGAGAGTGAAGTCATGACCTCCACAATCACTCGTCGTCAATATTATTGAGTCACTTTGAGGTATTCTGAAGTCTTATGTGAGAGGCAATTTTCCAGAACTATCATTACTAACGAACTTCACGGAGTTCTGCAAGAAAAATGAGTCCAAATACTATTCAACACAATCCAGGATCTGTAAGCATCCATTCCACGGAGTATCACTGCAGTTTTGCATGCCCCCATCTATACTGAATCATGTAGATGAACTCTGACATGTTCCAGTTAATCTATACAACCCCTGTACACTGCAGTAGAAACGACTACTTTGGAAAGAATATTCAGAACTACAGCTAATAACTGCTTACCTCTATCCATACTAGCGACACTAGAAACTTCTTGACTGTCAAGGACAGTGTCTTCTTCATCTGTCATTCTCCGCCTATCATCTCGTCTATCTCTTCGCTGACGTGGAGGCAAATCATGAACACGTTCATCTATAGTGTCAGGCGTTTGGTGACGAGAGGCTGCAACACAGAAATATACAGTTAACAAAATCCAAGAAATCATTCTATTTTTTAACATCTTTACATGAAACTGCATTTGATCACGGAAATTAATAAGCAATTAAACTCGGCAGGCTCAGTTTAAAGGCGAAGGTTTCTGTTTCTGTAGCCTATATGGAGAGTTCGTGCAGATAAAATTCTGTTTAGACTGATCACATTGTTTAAAAGGTTTCTTGTTGTCCTCTCTAGGCGAATACTGAATGTGATACCTTGAACAGAGAAATTTAATTTTCCGATTTTGAGCTTGAAGAAGCCAGTTAGATTTTGAATTATTTTTAACTGAGAAATATCTATATTTCCTTTTTCTAGTTTATTAAAATTTTCATTTTGAATTATTCTGCAAATTATAATGCACGTAATACTCAATATTTAGTCACTTTTAACCATTTATCTGTAATTTAAATTATGCATAAATGTGATGATATCAGTACACTGACTATGGGGTTTATACATAAAAAGTTTTGTGAATAATTATTTTGAAGCATTTTCGTTTTCTTTTTGCAATTAACGCTTGCTTCTTGTAACATTCCATGGTTTTATAAGTGAGATATTTAATTGCGGAACAATATTATATTACGCTTGTATATTGAACTACAGGTTCACTCCTCAATGTCTACCTTCTATAATTCCTCCACTAGAATTGACTTTTTGTAAAATTCCTGTCACCTAGTGAATAGCAATAAAAATCATCCTCTACGGTTAAGTTTTCTTCAGTCTCCTCTCCCGAGATTTAAGCTCTTGAGTTCTCATGGTAGCTATTATATGCAGTCTACAGAAAAATAATGTTTTCGAAAGACTGTTATTCTGAATACCTGTATTTAATTTGAGAACAAAAAAATATCTGCTTCCATCTAAGGTGAGTATAGTAGGGTGGGGTGACTGAACAGTTTTAAGCATTATCAGCTAATAGTTTTGTTTTTATTCCATTGAGCTTCACGTTGTATATCCGAATTCACAGATACAAGCGGACATTTACCTACTTCTTTCAGCAACTACTTACACTATAGTGTCTAGTATGTTCTCAAACAAATGAAAAACGTTGGCGTGTTCAGAGTCGGCGACCATTCGGAGTCACCCCACCCTACTTAAAGTGTTTTATACATGTGTTTTACGCTTATAAATGATTAAGCCAATGATAAATCCTTGTCTATATTGAAGTGTGAATTATGCTGACTTGTGTACGTGCAAACGGTATTAATTTTGTCATGTCGTATGAAACGTGTTTTCGTACATACGGGTTAGTATTCAAGTCGTCCTTTTAGCGTTAAATAATTGCATGTCTGTTAGCATGCTGGTCAGTAAACATCTTCGACGAAGGACCTAATCAGTTTTCCAGAAACAGAAATCTGGTCGGTTGCCAGGTCTTACGTTTTTTGTAAGATTTTTGCTTCTTTTGGGTTCCCTTTAAGTCCTACCTTCTTTCTTTCTCCCGCACGATACTTTCTTCAGTTGAGGTAGAAAGATTCGTGCGGGAAAGAAAGAAGGTAAGACTTACAGGGAACCCAAGAGAAACTTTAATATTATGAAGAAAAAAAAAAAGATCTGGTAACCATACAATCTGGAATACCGTTTTTCATAGTAGAAGCTATGAGCTTGGCCGCCATTTAGATAAACCCCCGGATAATAATTACGTAACACAACCTGACCGTGTTTATCAAATTAAATATATCCAGCCATCACGATTTTCTTTGCAATTAACGTTAGCTTAATTAATTACGCTGCAATTAACGTAATATTTCGATACAGTATAAATGAATATGTATAAAACAACCCCACGGCAAAGAAATAAAACCCTGAGATAGTGCAACCTTCCTATACAGTAATAATTATAGTCAATTTATGTACAAGGAGAATTTAGCAAGTTTTTCAAAGGGCAGCAGATGGCTCAGGCTAGAAATGCAACAAATAAACAATTCGCTGAAGAGTAACCAAGTAGTTTATTCATTTAATACATTTCTCCCTTCACCCTATTTTCTTTTCCTTCTCGAGTAAAGAAACGCAACTAAATAACTGATGATAATAAAAATATCTAGTATGGCTCATTTGCGAAAGAAA
>JAGDQP010006836.1:5375-26801 GCA_022664845.1 Lepisma saccharinum | reverse complement strand
CCCGAAGGGAGGAGTTGGTCTACTGCTCCCACGCTGACCAGACGGGTTGGGAGAGGAGAGCCGAAGCTCTCACTGTGATCGCCACTGTCTTTTATTCACAGCAGCTCCCCAATTGTCCTCACGATGCTGGGTCAACACCGAAATATTTGAGCCCCCATCGGGAATCGAACCCGGGACCGCTCGCACTGAAGTCGAGCGCGCTACCGACTAGGCTACGCAGGAGCTCATATATATATATATATGGTTACTGAGTTACACAGAAAACGAATGGGAACATTGCAAAATGAACTTTCAAACTCTGTTAAACATGTGTTTCTGAAGTGTTATTCTGTCCGCAAATGACAAACGTAACAGTTCGATTAAAGTACACTATCTTAAGATAGTTTTAAAAACTAATATTTTAATCTGCATTACTACTTTAATTTTCATTAATTAAAACAGTTAAATGCAGAATTATTGCTCTTTATCAAATTAGAATGATGGTATTCGACATTATTCTCTTTTTTCCTTCTCTACGTATCACATTGGCCACGGTGGCTCAGTTGGTAGAGCGCTCACCTCTGGTGCTAGGGGTCGTCGGATCGATCCCTGCTCATGCCATGTGGGCTTTGTGGTGGACAACACCGAGTGCGGAGGTTTTCTCGAGGTGTTCCCGTTTCCTGACACTTTCTTCATTCCACCAATTAATCCACGGCCTTAGCCATAGTTAACTAAAGACCTTAAAATGAATTTTAAAAAATTCCAAGTATCACACAGCAACTAATAAACCCATCCTTGTCGGGCCTTTCTAATCTACGTTGCTGTGGGTTATCCAATCTCCCTAGACGTTTTAATATCCAAACAAAAAAAATGTCGTGGTGACAACCACATATTTTGCTTACCTTCTATAGTTCAGACAAATACAGCAATGCACAAATTATCATCACAACCGCAGTTAGGCCCTCAAACGTTTTCGCGATGCTAGTCGATAGCTTCATCTGATACAAATCAAAGCTGAGGAGGCAGGACAGATGCAAGAAGCGAGCCCCGAAGGCCTTGTCTTTAAATTTGAAGAACAATACTAAATGAAGGCTAGATTCGATAGTGAATGCATGCGAAGCCACAGTAAATTTTTAGTTATAATATCCAAGTGATTTCAGAGGCACATATATAAAACAGACGAAATGTTATTTCTATCTCTACTAATAACTATCTAGAAAGGAAACTATAATTAAAAATAAATTTTCTGATGTTCCACAACATTCTAATGTTAGGGGATTACCTCCATCCCGATTTTGATGCTTTGCACACCATAATGTGCCTTTAGTCGGCTCACTCGCCCAACCTCACTGTTACTGAAGAGAGAAGTCTTAAAAAGGAAAATCGTTAACGATTAAAACACTTGAAGAAGAGCTCGCCACGCCCGCAGAAGAAGGGGGAGAGGAGAGGCACATGGAATATTACACTATTTTGGACTGAAAAACAAGGTGTATATATGTGTCAAGCATTACTTCATGAAATTGGCAATTGATGGGTGATACAGGCAGATACTTTAATATATACACATCTGCTGGCAACATGGCGTCTTAGCCCAAGTCCCGCAGCAGTCTGCTTTGTGCATTTTCTCTCCTACTATGTGAAAACGTTTTTGCGAAACGTTGCCGCTTTTCTATTGTGTTTGCGAAGTTTCTGTACTCCTGTCTCCGTATTCGACTCAGTATATATAGACCCTTTTTTACCATTATATATACACGTACACAATTACACACACACAACACTATAAAGTCACTTATAATTTTCGGTTTCATCTATCATCAGTAGTAGACACTAAAGAAGTTCACTTAACACACGTTCACGGTTCTCCAGCCTTCTCATATATGTACTTTCTATATATATAGCCAGATAGTCAGCTTGGAACCAGAAGGTACTATGTCCACTTCAGCTACATTTGAGAAAAACTAGTTTTAAAGTTTGAAGTTCCATTTAAAGTCTGTATAAATTCATTACATTTCTAGCCACCTGGAGGTCGTTTTGTTAGTGATTATTTTTTGCGTGTTGATGCCCTTCAGTACAAGGTCTTTGATTCCAGTGTTAATTCCATTTTTCCAAAAAGTGGACACAGTACCTTCTGGTTCCACGGTGACGATATATATACAGGGTGTCCCATTTTAATCAAACCACTGGAATATTGCAAAGCACTGAAAGAAAATACAAAAAGTGTGCAGTGGAACGTGTACCGACAGAGGATGGACAGCCTTCCATGCACAATGGAGTGAGGTCACATGCACTTCAACACAAACTTATACTTATTCCAAATGGGACGAAGGTTCAATACTTTCGAAGATAATAGTATAACTCATTATAAACAAAAAGGTTTACATGAACATGGGTCGAATTCTGTTTCGTTTTGGAGAAACAGTGATTCCAACTCGGAGCCCAAAACAATATACGTAAATCACACATTGCAGCGTTGCAAACTGTTGATAAGGGAAAAAGGTTTTCGCGATGTTATACAAACTACGTAACTCCCGAAGATATTACCCCCACAGTTTGCAACAATCCGATGTGTGATTTACGTACGTTGTTTATCATCACTGAAGAATGTCAAATACCTAATAATACAAAGTAGTGCAATTTGAAAAATTTAAACGTTGTACCGAGTTCGCAACACTGACATGATGACGTGTTCTCAATCCTGATATCTACCATGGTGTTATAAACAATTTTCAGCAAACGAAATTTTCATTCAATGCAACGTTTCAAATTTATTGAGAATTATTAATTTTCTTCCCATTGTTAGACGTTGATTTTGGGCTTCAAGTTGGAATAACTTTATCTAAAAAACGAAGCAGAACTCGACCCATGTTCATATAAACTTTTTTGTTTACCATCACTCATACTATCATCTCCGAAAGTATTATACCTTCATACCATTTGAAAAATAATATAAGTTTGTGTTGAGGAGGTAACGCTGTGCATGTGACATCATCCAAAGTAGTACACTCCTCCCCTCTATAGGTACATGTTCCACTGCACACTTTTTGTATTTTCTTTCAGTGCTTTGCAATATTCCAGTAGTTTGATTAAATTGGGACACCCTGTATATATATATTATATTCAGCCATTTTGTATCTACTGCTGGATGAAGGCATCACCCTTTTTCTCTCCACATATCTCAGTCTGATGCTATCCTCATCCATGTAGCTCCTGAAAAACGCTTGATTTCATCTACCCATCTTGCATCTGGACGTCGTCCCGGTCGTTTCTTTTTTCTAGGAATCTAGTGTCGTCCATCTTCCATCTGTTCGTCTAGCTATGTGACCGGCCCATCTCCACTTCATCTTCTTCGCAGTCTTGATTACATCCTCTACCTTTAATTGTGCGCGAATCCGTTATCTTCATGTCCCTCAGAGTTATTCCTAGCATGCATCTCTCCATTGCTCTTTGCGTGACTCTCAGTCTTTGAGTCGTTTGCGCACTCAATGTCCAAGTTTCAAAGCCGTACATCATTACAGGTAAGACACATTGACTATAAATTTTAAGCCATACACACATTCGTAGTTTGCATTTTAAAATAAAGTGTAGTCTTCCAAATGAGTTCCACGCCATTTTACATCTTCTATTTATTTCATACGTCAACTTGGCATTCGATGTCTTGAGCTGGCCTAGGTAAACATACTCATCAACTATGCCTTTTCTCTCTCTCTGAATCTTTATTTCGTTCTTTTCGGCATGTTGATTGTACATTACTTTTGTTTTACTTAAATTCATTTTAAGACCTATTTTTGAACTCTCATTACACATTTCTTCCATCCTGATTTCTAGTTGTTCTGCACTTGCTGCAAACAGGATTGTATCATCAGCGAATCGTAGGTGATGAAGAAAATCGTCATTCATTTTTATTCCAACTTAATCTCAGTTTAAATTTTGGAACACTTCCTCCAGGACCGCTGAAAATAGTTTTGAACAAATTGAATCTCCTTGTCTTATACTTTTTCCACCTTTAAAATTGTCACTTTCTTGTAGTCTAATGACAGATGTGGCAGTAGAGTAAATGTTTCGCAGTAACTTGATGTTCAAGTGATTTAAGTACTGCTGACAAGAAGACAGAATCGGAAGCCTTTTCAAAATCTATGAATCCCAAACATAGTGGAAGTTCATATTCATTAGTCCTTTCCATAACTTTATTCAATGCTTGTATGTGGTCCATTGTGCTAAATCCACGACGAAATCCGGCTTGTTCTCTTCCCTGATTAAAATCCAAGTCTCGTTCAATACGATTCAAAATAACTTTGGTGAAGATTTTGTACAGAACTGACAGTAAACTAATTGGTCTGTAGTTTTCTACGCGTTCTTTGTCCCCTTTTTAGTACAATAAAATAATAATAGCATTATTCCAATTTGACGGTATTTCTCTCTTCCTCAGGCACATTGAGAATAATTTAGCAAGTTCCTCTTTCATCTTTTCACCTCCCCATTTAATCATCTCTGCTATGAGTCCATCTTCTGGCGATTTTCCGTTCTTCATCCGTCGAAGTACTTTATCCACTTCTTGTTTCATTACGTCTGGGACTTCTACATCATTTTCTTCTGAGTCTTCATTTTCTAGTTCTTCGTAGTAGTACAATTGTCTAGAAATTTTCAAATATTTTTATAATTTCTTTCTTATTTCGTGTTACGGTCCCGTCTGGTCTCTTAACTGCAATTATTTGCCTTTTCCCTATCATTAACTGCTGTTTGGTTTTCTTCAGGCTCTTGGTTTCCTCGATTGTATTTCTAAGAAGATTTTCGTTGTATCTTCGTACATCCTTTCTTATTTTCTTCCTTACGGTTTTATTTAGTTCTATGTACTCAATCCTCTTTATGTGATGCAGGGTGTAGAGAAAAGATGGTTACAAACTTTGGGAGGTGAATCCTGACACCGAAACAAGAAAGAAAATTCATGTAAACATGGGTCGAATTCCTTTTCGTTTTCGAGATACATGGTTTGCAACTTGGAGCCGAAAATCGACTCCTTGCCATCTTAAATAGTGAATATTTCGCCATAAATCTTAAACGACGCACTAAAATAAAATTTAGTTTTCGGTAAGTGATTTGTAGATCACTTCAATTTACTTAAAAAAGTTATGCTATCGAGTAGCCAGTGTTACTAGCCTTGTATTTCGTATTTTTTTTTCTTTCAAATGGCATCACGTAAGTTTACTAGGTATGCGGTATCGTCTAGTGATGGTAAACAACATACCGAGGGCTAACCATTGATACCTCGTATCTAAAATTTTTATCACCTGAAGTAGTTGTCTTTTCATTTAAAGGGGAAATATTGGCGGATTTTCCAGCTGAAACTTCGTGAAAAATAAACATCCAATGTAACTATAGGTTTATCTGTTACCAAGTTTCAACTGGAAAGTCCACCAAGTTTTCTCCTTTCAATAAAAAGACTACTACTACTTTCGGTGATCAATGGTTAACCCTCGATATGTGAAGCACAGAACTCAGTGTTGTAAACTATGAATGTTATAACGGGATAAACATGAAAAATTGCAATGTTTCTTCAAAAGAAGGAGCAAGCTTTTATAGGCTGCAGCACTGAACTCTGTGCTTCACATACGTTTATCATCATTAAAGTGCCAAAATTCAATAAACTGACGCAGTGCAATTTGTTAAAAATAAACGATATAACATACTGGCAAACACTGACCACCCGATAGCATTAGCTATTAACTCTTGATATCCACTGTATTGATAGAAATCACTTTCCTAAAATGAAATTTTATTTTAGTGCATCGTCTATGATTTATGCTGAAATATTGATTTTATTTGCCATTCCACTGATTATTTTCTGGAGGAAAACTAGCCCCTCAATTGGATCTACGAGCGAGGACTGCCTTATGGGGTTCCAAGAACAGGATTAAACGAACTTAAATACTTGGGAGCATGTGTCACAAGCAAAAACGAGGTCACGGAAGAAATAAAAAGTCGCTTAGCATCGGGGAAACGAATGCTTCTACTCAGGCCAGAAACTCCTAACCTCGCGATTAATATCACGACAACATTTACAGAACTGTTAATTTGCCGGTAATACTTTACAGATGCGAAAGTTGAAGTACGACCCTAGTAGATGAATATAAATTAAGAGTGTTTGAAAATAAGGTCTTGAGAAAGATATGTGGGCCAAAACGGAACGAGATGACTGGGGAATGGAGGAAACTGCATAATAAAGAACTTCACGGACTTTACAGCTCACCCGATATTGTAAGAATAATGAAATCGCAACGACTAAGGTGGGCAGTCCATGTAGCTCAGATGGGGGAGAAACAAAATATTACATTCCATCGAGGTTGGTAAACCGGAGGGAAAGAGAGAGATAGGAAGACCGAGACGACGTTGGGAGGATAATATTAGAAGGGATCTTCGGAAGTAGGTGTTTGTGATGAAAGATATATATATACGAAATTTTTCGATGTCAGGATGCAGCTCCCAAAGTTTGTGATCATTTTTTCTTTACACCCTGTATATATAATAATTCACAGCCATATTCAACCCACTACTGGATAAGGCCTCTCCCAGAGGGAGGAGTTGGTCTACTGCTCCCACGCTGACCAGACGTGTTGGGAAAGGAGAGCCCAAGCTCTCAACTGTGATCGCCACTGTCTTCTATTCACAGCAGCTCCCCAATTGCATCAAGATGCTGGGTGGGTTCTGTTGCAGATCCTCTCGCTTTGGAAAAAAAAATCTCTTGGCTGAGCCGGGAGTCGAACCCGGGACGCAATAATCAGCGGTTAGCAACGGTAACCACTATACCAGCAGGGCAGTCATATGTATGTAAGTATAAATGCACTTTCAATGCGCTCACTTTGCAGCATCTTCTAACATCATTTGTGGTCACACTCGTCATAAGCACAAAATGTCCAATTTCATATAATAACTCTGTAACCAATGCACCCAAACAATGTCTCTAAATTTTATTTTCATATCTATTATAGCATGTATGCTATTAAATTCCTGTCCTACTAACAGCTCTTCATTAAAAAGAAATACTTATAGTACCGTTCCCTTCAAGAATGTTCTATACTTTCGAGAGTTACTGTGGTAACGTGTTGATCAGGCAACACAAACTGTAGTCTGAAAACGTTCATACGTCGAATAACTTATGTTACTGTCTCATCTGAACTCTAAAGGGATTTTGCAAACTTAAAACTTGTTCTGGAGAATGTTTATACTACTAGGAATGGGATCCTTTAGGTAATGAATGAACTCATTTAAAGTAAGGGGGTTATAGACGACATCCGAACAAGAAAGAATGTGTTTTCTTTCCACGAGAAAAACTACTACTAAGAAAAAGCAAAACCTGGTAATCATAATATAATGAAAATTGAGTTCGGTGATTATTATAGAATACCAATATATCTCGTTCAGCAGCATCCAGCATCCATCAGAAGTATTCCCTAAACTTTTCTTTATCCGCTCGTCCCTATCACCTCCCTGTAATCAACATAATTTTACACCGATGTCCTCCAGAGGTAGATCGAGAGGCTGTTCCACTACTAAGCTGCTAGCGACACGATCAATTCCTTAGCAAAAATCAAAGCTAAAGTCAGAAGAATTAATAAAATGCATAAAATTTAGTTGTAAGAATGGTAGCCCAATGATAAAGTAGGATAACATAGTTCGGCTCTTTTGTCAATTTAGCGATAACCTTTCTATCTTTCAGCAGCACTGCCCCCACGAATACTCACACCATGTTTCTTGTGAAAAACTTAATTAAACATTCTACACAGTTTAACAATTATATAAACCTTCGTTCATACCAAGAAATGGGCTGATTTTAAAGCTAAGTACTCGAACATAAAATTAAGATCTGATTAAAAAACAAAAACAAAAAAACACTGATCTGAACAACTTATTTCTGATGTTGCTTGTTTTTCTCCTCCTCCGCTTTCACATGGAAATTTAGCTTTCGATTGTCCTTCACCGTTCGTTACTTTGCCTTCCCTCTTCAGGGACCTATATCTTATGTTTTCTTGTAAATTCTTCCTTTCTATTTCTTTGTCAGGTTTTCTTGTACTATTCTTGGTTACTTTCCGTCTAATGTATCTATGGAATGATGGAAGTGGGGACCTAGGGAGGTAACTAGGACTCTGTAAGGGGCTTCCTGAAGGAATAATGAGGTTAAAAAAAAACGGAGAATGGAAGATGAAAGAACCGAAGAAGAGAAGCTGAAGTGCAGGGATTTGACATGCGGTTAAGACTGGGTTCATGAATGACGGAGTAGAGCTCTAGATATACGTCTGCTCCCATCTCTCCGTAATTCTGGCAGATGAATCAGGTTTGAGAATTTTTTAGGATAGTGACGGTTTCGTCAGAAGTACGGCCGTGATGTGTAGTGTGTTCGGTCTGGTACGGGAAGATGAGCTAGTTGTGATTTGGAAGAGTAACGAAGGTTGTTGATTCGGATGTTTAGAGGTATCTGGGTTTCTCCAAAGTCAAAGTGATACATATATTACAGCATAAGAGGCAAATAAGGTTGAAAGAGATGCAACTGCCGGACAGAGTACATCTTGTAAGTGAGGGTCATACTTGGATAAAAAAAGGACACCTAAAACGGGATTCATTGCACTTAGCAGGGTTGTACGGGTCCAGCTCTAGTCAGGATCGTGTTAAGATTCTGTGGCCTGTGGTAGACTATTTTGGGATATGAGGGTAAAGCTCTTCCAGTCAAAAGTGACGCACTTGCGCTAATTTGAAGAGTCTTTGGAGTACCTTAAAGCTACCATAGTACTGAGTAAGAATATTGGAAAAGGAAGGGGCTTCGCTGGATGATCGGTTGGAGTTTTCGTGATTCTTGACATTCCAATTGTTTACGGATGAAGTGACTGGAGAGCTTTTGGAATGCATCTTGCATGCTGGTAGGTTTGATGTACACGCCAGTTTCAAGTCGATTGTTCTTGAGCTACATATCCATATCTAGGAAAGTTACGTGTACCCTGGAGAAGAAAGTGAATTTGAAGAGAAAGATACAATTAAGATATTCCATGAATGTTTTCAGTGAGCCTTGTCGGAAAGTTCAGATTAAGACGTCAACATCATACGAAGCCAGGTGAAAGGTTTGACAGATCCGAAATTCAGGGATTGTTTCTACAGGTATCCCATCCATGAGAAGATAAAAGTATGAACGTTACGCCTTCGCAGCAATCTGATGTAAGCCATATCAGAGTAACTTGTAAAAGCAGTTTGTGATAAAACCAGTATGAATACGAAATTTACCAAAAACGTAATAGACCCTAGAGGGCCGTAATACGAGGAATGTATGTGCATTTTGTCAATGAAACAAACTACCTTTTCAGAATAAGAGCATTTTGTATGTGACAGGCGGAAGTTATTCACAGTGTAATTAGTAGAGCTCTGAATTTGATGAAATTTTATTGAATTTTTATGTGTAATTTTTCCAAATCAACATTTTTGGTAATTACATAAAAATTCATATTCGCAATCGTTTTAGCGCAAAATGGCGTCTGCTACTCTGACACGACAGTTCCTAAATTCGAACCCCCGCAGAAACTGTACTAGTAACGGGTCGAGAATGAAACTGACAGAGTCTGTTACAAGTATCTAACTCTAACAGCCTACCAAATTTCAATTTTTTTGAAGCAGGCTTTTTTAAGAAAATGGCGCTTGAAATACCACAATTTCCTATATTTCGCCCCTTTTGCAAGTCGAATACTGAAAACGAAAGCGAGTGATGTAAGACGTGAATCGTTTTTTATGAACTTCTGTATGCCTCTTGTACAATCAACACGAAAAATCGAAAGAAATACGTTCCTAACCACGAAAAGAAAGAACTTCAAAAATTGCCATTTTCGTGAAAACCGCAATTTTGAAATATCGAGTTCTCGTTGGTGTGACGTCATATGTAGGCAATTCTGACGTCATTTCATTAAGAAATAACTATATTACAATATGAAAGCAAGCTCATGCTCTTGCCTTTTACCTGGTGCCTGATATTTGTCCTGAAAGTGGCTGAAAACACAAAATTACCAAAAATGCGAAATTTAGGTTAAAACTTGGCAACCCTGTAATTGCTTTGGAAATTTTTTTAGGGCGAAACAAAACATGGGGTGGTACTTCTATCTGGTTCAGCTACCCATAAAAATAATTTGAACAATACCTGAGACTATGAGGGTACAGCCACTGCATGGATTGAGATGGAACTAGCCACAAGTGAACCTGTCACCATAAAAAGCTAAATAGACCCAGGAAGTTCTCAATCTTCCTTCCGGCACACTTACAGCCATCGAAAACAAGTTCTTTCCTTTTCTCCTTCCCACCATTCTGGACAACAAGAATACACAATGATTTTCTCACCTTTGCCCGTAGCCTCAGGCGCCACTACCGTTGATCCACTCATCCTGACACCTCCAAGTCACCACCTCAAGAACCGAAACACATCCCAGCCTTCACCAATTCCTGCATTTTCCAGCAAAGACTCTCCCTTCCCCTCACCAAACTACCCTGGTGTACTGAACAATTTCTTCCTTCCCAAACAGATTGCTAACGCTTGCTTCATTCTCACCACTGCAGAACGAGGAGCAATCTCAGCTCTTCGTTTGGATCCGATGACTATTATTCGTCCGGCTAACAACGGATCCAACACGGTAGTCTAGTTACTCTGACTATCGATCCGAAAAACTTTAAAAAAAATTCTGATCCAACATTTTACTGCTCACTTGAGGAGGCCCCTACCTAATTCTCCTTAAACAAGATAAGAATCACGCTCAAACGGCATGGACTCCATGGGTGGATGTCGCAATCCATTATTTCTACTCACTGTCCGAACAATCCTGTTGGGGAAGAACAAATAAACGAAGAATCAGGCCATTGAGAGTGCGCTATCTATAGAATGTCGACTTCGTTAAGTTTCAGAAAATATTTATTATTTTCATCAAGAAGTTTTCTACTTCAATTTTGTGTTTGCTCATATTTCTGTTGTTTAGCTTAGTATGAACGATAGCAGAGAACTTCATTACAGCAACTACTGAGCATAAATTTTTTGTTTTGTGAATTTTGGATTATGCTACTTGTGTTGTTAAGATCGTGTCATATTGAAATGCTGCTGAATAAATAGTAAGTAATAATAGTACAACCCTAGAATTGCGTATGTACTAACTCCTCTGTGATGAGTAATGTACTAAATCTCGTAGTCTTAGCAAGTTACTGACATGTCAGCTATTCTCACAGCTTTATTCCGACCATTATGATTAGTAGGAGCAACTTTAGAATCTCCGTACAACTGATGCACTTAAATCTAACATCAGGTTTAGTTGACTTCATTAACTCTTCTACTCATAACCTGAAAGACCGATATTTTAGAGTTTAACAAAACTCAAGACGCCTAAAATTTTCGTACTTCCCGAAAACCCTTCGAAGCCCCTTTATTTCCCATATCGGCTATATTACTGAAAGTATCTCCGCCTTCCTTGGCCACCATCTCCAACCGTTCGTCAAAGCTCGCTCTTCCTATATCAATCGTGACGTCACGATACCAATATGCCCACACCTATGGTCTCGCTGCCCTAGAACATTTTCTCGACACACGTCCCAGTCCTCCATTTCTGCTTAGTTTGTCCTCACAATGAACACCATCTCCTTTGAAAACCATAATCATCTGTAAATCAAGGGCAGAGCCATGGGCACTGGTTTGACCCCTTGCTACACAGACCTTTTCATACGACCGCGACGCCTAGACACAGTACCTCTACTCTCAAACTTTTCACTTGGCATCTGTATATTGATACATTTTCTTAATTTGGACCCAGGGACAAGTGTAACTGGAAACATACCACCAAGACCTAAACTGCACATTTCTCGTCAAATTTCCAGGAAACACACAATTTTCCTAGACGTGGATGTCTAGTTTAAGAATAGACTTGTGAGATTGGCGTCCACATAAAACCTATCTACAGCATGCAAGATCCCAATTTTAAAAGCTCTCACCTATGCCATATTAAACGCTCTCTCCCATACGCTGTTGCTGTCCGGGCCACCCGCATCTGCTACTCTGACGACCTACTTAAAAATTATATCAGTAACCTCTCCTCAATTGCTCTTACCGACCGTGAATACCCCAGTCACTTCATCAGTTAATAACTGGATCGTGCCAGGAATCACGACACTTCGACAGACCTTCCCATGTAGCTCGCCTCGCTCTAAATCTTCTCACTCACTACATTGCAAGTCTTCAGGAATTCCAAAACCTCCTCACACTAGTGCATCCCATTCTGACTGCGTTACCTGAGACTAAAAGAGCTATTCCCTCATACCTTAAAATAGTCTACCAGAGGCCACCGAATCTCAACACGAACCAGACCTGAACTCTACCCATTCAACCCCCTACTCCCAAACCTAGAAAACGTAATAAACCGCGCTACGGAACCTGCTCGACTTTGAATCCCAGTTTGAGCTTCGAGCATCCCGTCGCTTACAAAATATTCTTTCCGACAACTTGGCAAATACACTTTTTCCAACCTTACGCTGTAACTTTTGTACGTCTTTTAATTTGGAGAAACCAGAACACCTCGAAACATACGCAGGTCCTTCCGATCCTCTGCCTAACCTATCCCGGTCTGAGCCAAAGATGCTGAAAGGTCTTTGCATATTATACTTCCAACTCTTAATATATTTGCTCGCTTTTTATTATCTTAGTACTCCTTCAGGAAGCCTCTTCGTTCGATCGACAAATATTTAAGGTCCCTACTTCGATCGCTACCTTAGTAATTTTCACATAATCATGACCTGACCACTCCGTTTTGCAGCCTTTAATAGGCAACAGCCACTTCTCCTTACCACTCCTTATTATATTTCTTTCATTTTATCATCACCACCACCATGCCCTTAGGTAAACGTTGTTACCTTTGTGAAATTCCCGTACATCTGTCATTCTTCAAATAATACATACACTGTGATCAAAAGTATCCGGAAACCAACCTGAATATGAAGTACAAGTTTGGGCTGACCTCCATCGGAAACACTGGCAGTCAATACGGTGTTGGCCCACTTAGCCCTGATGACAGCCTGCACTCTTGCAGGCATACTTTCAATCAGGCAGTGGAAGGTTTCCTGGAGGAATTCACGCCCATTCTTCACGGAGCGCCGAAATAAGAAGAGGTATCGATGTGGTTTAGCAGGAAGTCGACGTTCCAAAACATCCCAGAGATACTCCATTAGATTCAAATTAGGACTCTGCGCAGACCAATCTATTAGTGGGACGACGTTGTTGTCAAACCACTCCCTGACGATCCCTGGAGTTTGGACGGGTGCTCGGTCGTGTTGAAAGACACAATGGTCGAATCCCCGAACTGGTCTGGAAAGCGCTTAAAATGTCAACGCAATCTGGTGACGCAACACTGCCACGTAAAGCAACAAGAGGGCCAAGTCCTCTCCAAGAGAAACGTGACCACACTGTAACCCCACCACGACCGAATTTCACAGTCGAAACTATATAGGCTGGTACATATCGTTCACCAGGCATTCGCCAGACCCACACCCCACCATCGGATCGCCACATTATATACCGTGATTCATCACTCCACTCAACAGAGTTCCATTGTTCTATGGTACAGTTTTGACGTTCCTTACACTTCGCGAGGCGCCGTTTGGCATTTGCCTGTGTGATGTGTGGCTTATGGGCTGATGCTCGGCTATGGAAACCAAGTTTCCGCACCTCGCGCCGAACATTCATGGTCCTTGGAGTTGATCTAGATGCAGTCTGGAATTCTTGTGTCACGGCAGCGATCGATGATTGAAGATTACGCTGTACAACCCTCTAACACTCGACGGTCTCTGGAGGTCAACATGGGAGGTCAGCCTCCATGCTGTTTGGTTGTACAAGTCTCTTGACGTTTTCACTTCATTATAACATGGAAAACCTGGGGATGTTCAGGAGGGTGAAAATCTCGCGCGCACACTTCTTACACGAATAGCACCCAATCACCTGACCCCGTTGAAAGTCCTTGAGTTCCTCACATCCTCCTATTCTGCTGTCTCGCGTTTTCTGCTGAAATGGTTGACCAAGTTTTCTATGAGGTAGATGGCAGTAATATGTCGCCCTCTATGATAAAAGCATGTTTCACGGGGTTGAATTTTAATTTAATTTTAAGGCCTTTCATCAAATTGGGCTCACGCCGGATGGGTGATGGTGGAATGAAGAAAGTTGAAGGAAACGGGAGAAACATGAGAAAAACCTACGCACACGGTGTTTGTCCACCACAAAGTCCACATGGTATGAGCAGGGATTGAACTGAGAACTCCTAGGTGAGCGTTCTACCAAATGAGCCAACGCGGCCCCACGTTTCGCTGGGTGTCTGGATCACCTAGTGTATAACAAATGATTTCTCCGATAATTTAAAATTATTTTCTACCTTATTCATTGCATGTATTAAAAATGGTGGGACAACTCATTCTCGAGTATTTCACATAGGATCACCCGTCAGTGTCTGTGCTTCGATTATGCTTGGAATGTTCTGTTTTTAATACTGTATGTTCACCTTATATCTGATTATTAAAAGTGAATATTTCCACGATCTCGATCGAGAGCGGACCGAAATAAAATCAACAAACAGCTCTGCGTCAAAATAAAACGAAGTTTTCTTCTAGACAACTCTCTCTGAGACGTAGGTTAAGTTTGACAGAAGACTAGTAGCAGGAACTACAGTGCATTTCTCCCGAATGACTGAAAATAAATTGCATTTAAAATCGTTAACATTTTAATTTACAGAAAAACCGGAAGTTCTTTGTTTGCTGATATGTGGCTACTTTTATATGTTAGTAGTTTTAAGCAAACAATTTATTTTTAATGAATTTCATTTAAGGAATATTTAATGAATTAAATTCTTTCCGAACTGATCACGATTTTACCGAGATTATTTAAGATTTTGGGTTCGAATTAATAAAATGTTGAGCTGATAACCGACAAGTTCGCCAAAGAGTTTCAGCGTAACATATTACTTATTCATATCGAAAACCTTAAATAATCCTAAAAACTACAATTATTTTTTATCGTGGATGTATAGTTAGCTGAGATTTCCTCTATGTTAACAAGCCCTGATCAAGTTTATATGTACTCTTTAGGATAGACGATGGGAATATTAGTGACTTTTATGGTTCCAATCGGTCAAACGTAATTAATATCAATTCAAAAACTACCACCTGAAATCTCGAGACCATTTCTGTTACTTTGTGATGTACACTAGGAAGTAGCGCATCCTCTTGTAATCTTGGACTAAGCGATAAGCCAGACGAGGGCATCCTGCTGTAAAATTTAGTTCTGACTACTTCGCACCATTTTTATTCTATGGATGCTAAGGTTCTGTTATAGGTTCAACAGAATAAGATGTATAAATTACCATTTAAACAGAAAGTGACCTGTGTAAGGTTCTCTTTCTTTCTCTCTGTATAGAGGTCTATACACTGTATGTGTGTGTGTTTTTTTTCACAGCCCGTATCACCTACACGTTTTGTTACCTGTAATCGGATACATTACATAAGAATCAGATGTGTCCGGTATCATATTGTATCTATTTCTCCTCAAAAAGCACATTCGTTACAGTATTGAACATTGTTTAACTCTTTTCTAAGGTGTGGTTTTATTATATACGTTTCTGTAACATTTTGTAACAGAATATTTCGAAATAGTAAAATCCTATGGCGACACCGCTTAGATAATTTGTGTATTTCTGATAACGAATGTTCCTCCTGTAATATGTTTACAGGTTATTCCAGGAATCAATTGGCTGCCCTGTGTTGTCATACATGTTCCCAACATGATGAATTTCCAGCACCCCTTCTTCCAAGGTTTATTATTCTGACCCACTAAAGTTCATTATTTTGTTTTCTTTTAGTAATGCCCTCTAAACATGTACTAATTGATAATAATGCTACTTACGGAAAAAAAACGTTATGCTGAGTTGGAAACATTGATCACAGTTTTCATTGCTACTTTGGTAAGTTATATATTCTGAAAGTTGCGTTTTAATTACTTAAAACTGTTTCTAAGATATCTAATTCAAACTTAATTTTCACAGTGCACAAAAAAAATCTAAACATGTTTCTAAGTCTAGCATAACTTCTTAATCATGACATTAAATTATTATATTTTATGTAAGGTAAAAAAAGAAAGTTAAGAAAACATACAGATATAGAGAAAGAATAAAGATGAAGAAATTAACTTAGCTCATATTTACATTTTTGTCACTATTGCAGATCTTGCTTGTGATGTTATGGTGGAACTACGATATATTACGAAAATAGTGATGACAGTTATGTGAAAATAAATTATTTTGTGACCTGTATGTATGATGAAATAAAATATAAGTGTAATATAAAGCTATATATTTTTAATAATTGCATTTTCTTGCACACGGAGGACTCAATTTTAACTGTATGTAATGTAACTATAGACTATAGCTTTTGATTACTTAATTTGCCTAGAATTAAAACCTAATCTTTTCTTAGTGCTGTTTTGATGAAGGTAGACCAAATTTCGTTTATGTTTCTTCTATTTTTAGAAATAAATAAATGAAATGTAACAAGTTTCAACCAGCATTCTATCGATGTGAGACATTTACTTGTACAATAATGTGACAAGATTCTATGTCTCGTTGGTGTTCTTCTGTTCTCAACAGTTTCAAAATCTCGAGTGATCACAGGATGGTGAGATGTAAGCTAAAACTGATACTAGACTTGAGAGAAAACAGGTTATCAGAGGAAAACCGGCATTTTTAGATCTGGAAACTCTAGGGAAACACACACAGACAGACATTGGAGAAGAACTAAGCAAAAGATTTAGCGTCTTGAAAGAGTTCGAGGATGAAGAAGACATCAATAGCAGAAATAAAATACTGACAGAGATAATAAGAGAAACAGCCAAGAAAATAGCAGGCACCAGAAAAAAAAAAAGAGAGAGTAAAATCTCAGAAGAAACTAAACTCTTGATGAAGAAAAGAAGGGAAATGAAAGAAGAGAAAAATTACGTAAAGAGGACTGAATACACAGAACTAAATAAAACCGTAAGGAAGAAAATAAGAAAGGATGTACGAAGATACAACGAAAAGCTTCTTAGAAATACAATCGAGGAAAACAAGAGCCTGAAGAAAACCAAACAGCAGCTCATGATAGTAAAAAAGCAAATAATTGCAGTTAAGAGACCAGACGGGACCGTAACAGGAAATGAGGAGGAAATTATAAAAATATTTGAATAATTCTACAGACAATTGTACTACTACGAAGAACTAGGAAATTATGATTCAGAAGAAAATGAAGTAGAAGTCCCAGACGTAATGAAAGAAGTGGATAAAGTACTTCGAGGGATGAAGAACGGAATGGATTCACAGCAGAGATATTTAAATGGGAAGGTGAAAAGATGAATGAGGTACTTGCGAAATTATTCTCGATGTACCTAAGAGAGAAATACCCAGAAGTTGGAATAATGCTATTATATTATTGTACAAGAAAGGGGTCAAAGAACGCGTTTAAAACTACAGACCAATTAGTTTACTGTCAGTTCTGTACAAAATCTTCACCAAAGTTATTTTGGATCGTATTGAACGAGATTTGGATTTTAATCAGGGAAGGGAACAAGCCGGATTTCGTCGTGGATTTAGCACAATGGACCACATACAAGCATTGAATAAAGTTATGGAAAGGACTAATGAATATGAACTTCCACTATGTTTAGAATTCATAGATTTTGAAAAGGCTTTCGATTCTGTCTCCTTGGCAGCAGTACTTAAATCACTTGAACATCAAGGCATCGAACATCTACTCGACTGCTAAAGTGCGCACAGCGTAGGATGACAGTTTGTTTACAAGCAATATTGCAGATGCGAGTTTCAAACAATCAGTCTTCTTTCTCGCCTGACCATTGGATTTCACAACGCTTGGTTGGAGCCATGGATATGTATTTACAAAAACAAACCAGCAAAGGCTTAGTGGCTTGCGTTGTTGTCATTGTAAGCGACAAATAGCCACAGCACGGGTTAAAAACAAATTGATTGACCCTCAAGGCGAGTCTGAAAGGAGACAGAGCAGACGAAACATTTCTCGATAACTCATAAATCCGATACACCAACGTTTCTTTTGTATGAGGTTAAAGTGTTGCAAACCGTTGATATGAAACATTGGTCTAAATTGTCATTATGTACGTAAGAGAGACTTGGACGTAACTTCTCCTTTTTGTATTAATCTTGCAGTTTTCTTTCTGTGGTGATATTATTAGTTTCTGGGTGTGTGGATATTTTATAAACTTCTCGGGGTGCACGAAGACTGTTCTTTTACACCTTTAGAACTTTGGGAGGGTATTTTCCGTTCTCTGAACAAGGTAATATAGTTCCGCTCACCCCCTTAAAGAAGCACTGAAGATGTTATTAATGTTCTAAACAAGATTGTGAATTGCTAACGGCGGGACTTATAGCTTTTGTTACAACAGAGTTTAGCATAGAGTAGAGTTTCAATAGACACCAGCAATTTGAACCCGGACCAACACGCACGAAAGCAAGCAAGCTAATCATTTATCATTTATTAAAATTGAATTTTTAAAATGTCGAAAAGATCGATAATGGTGATGATGTGTTTTCACTATCAACGCTTTCTCTCTACATGGGTGTACTATTTAAAATTCCGTCCTTTTTATTGAAAGAAAAGAAACTGATTTTTTTAATTTTTATGGACTTTAGGTATCTAAGGCTCAGGCCGGGAAAAGGGGAGGGGAAAGGATCCGGGAAGGTGTCTATGTTGAAGTTGCCATCCCGGCAATTGCCTGATGTGATTCAGTAAAAACCCTGGAACTCCCCAGTCAGGATAGTGGGCTGCTGTGATCGAACCCATGACCTCCCGAATCCTGCACCTACGCTCTGCCACTGAGCTACGGCGGCTCGGTGATGAAAGAAAAGGAGAAATGAGGCGAAGTTGATAGCAGCTTGTAAGAAAACATACAGTATAAGCAACATAAACCTCATTACATTACGAGAAAAGGAAGGCCTGTTGACGTGATCACTTGTGAAAATATATATTATGTGCTATGTATTTTAGTTATTACGTTCATTAGATAAACATAATATATGTATTATTGATTCAAATTAATGTTAAATGAAACCCACACGCTAAACGCCCGATTATGCAAGCAAATGACGGAGCAGTTGACATAACCGAGAAAAGCTGTTGATCCATTTTCTTTTATTTAAGGTCTTTAGGCAACTTTGACGCAGGCCAAACGAATGAGAGAATTGGTGGAATGAAGAAAATGGGTTGAAACGGGAGAACCCCGAGAAAACCCACGTACACAGTGTTGGTCCACCACAAAAACTACATGGTATAAGCCAGGATCGAACGGAAGACACCAAGCACCAGAAATCAAAGCTCTATAACTGAACCACGGCGGCTCCCGGACCAATGTTGCTCAACATTGTTTCTACAGAGCATTAATATATCATAACTTCCCTTCAACGTAAGTCTATTTTCTAAACAGTGGAATCAGATTCTTTACCACAGATTAACTTGTACCATAAACCTATCTAATTCCCAATCTGTTACTGCTATCCGTGTTTTGATCTGTCAAATTAAGTGAGTTGCGCCAGCGAAAGGACAGTTGTCCAAAGTTCAGTGAGGGACAGAGGCGGAGAGTTGGTATGCGGGTTCGCTGACTGAAATGTATTACCAAAACATTCTTTCATGCTATCTTGCGCAAGCTATACATCTGTCATTAAACTACATCAAGAAAGCGAAAAAGGGGTAATGCAAGGTTTCAAAATTTCCCCAAAACTGTTTTCTGTGGTCCTGGTGAGAGTGTTCCAAAATTTAAACTGGGATGAAGTTGGAATAAAAATTAATGACCAATATCTTCATCACCTACGTACGTTTCGCTGACTAGCCCAGGAAATAAAGGTTTGATGTCGGGAATAATTAGAAGGAAGCTGAATTTTGGTCAGTTGTGACATCATTACTAGAGGTGCATTTTCCCAAAAGTTCAATTGTGCTTCCACCCCGAAATACAAATTTACAGACTTTCAGAAATTGTACTATATCTCCGTAACAAATAGACATAGCGATATGATTCTTTTTGTATAATTCCTAGATGACAGGCTACATAAATGGTTATCACGCGTGTCGCACTATTGCTAGTGGTTTTGCCGTAATTTAGATCCAAAGGCTTTCAATATTTACACGTTTTACGGTGTAGCTTGTTTAAAACTCACAATATCAAAAATCTGTTCGAAATAAAGGTTGTTGCCTGTCTCATAAACTTTAAAATCATGTATGCATTAATATGGTTGAACAATTACTGCGTTAGATTTTGAGGTAGCAATGACGCACAACAGCGCGCGAACAATGCTTTTCCTTCGATGTGTGCCCTATTTACATTAGGCAGTTGTGAGCTGTTGACGATTATGACAATACCGTATGTTTTTGCTCTGTAGTGGCAAGTAAAATAGGTGATGAATTTGTAGTGTTTACTTACGGTCTTTTCGTGTGATATATTACGTACCCAGATAGCACGCCAGCTTGCACAAAGTTGTGTCACGTCCAAATTGCTAAGTGGGTAGTGAAACAAAGAGAAAGAATTTAGGTACATTAATTGTAAGCTATTTCTGTACTCAGCAAGAGAAAATGGAGCCTCATAGAATTTATTACGACAAGGTTAGTCATATTTGTATTATTTAGAAATTAAATTTTAGTTAGTAATTCCAGTTTTTAGTAAAACTTACCTTTGAAGATGTGGTATTTTCAATAGAATGTTGTAGGTTATATTTATTATTTTTTGTCAGAGCGTAGTAATCCGTTATTATTTTAAAGAAATTTTTTCAGCATCTTGTGATAATGTACGTAGCGGAATCAATGGATTAAACTTAACAAATTACTTATTTATTAGAAATACAATAAAAGAACAATGGTTGATTTTGATTTATTGTGCTCTTAGTGGGAAATATCTTGAAATAGAAATAATCGTGAAAAGAGAATTATGGACATTATTGATGTTAGTGTGAAATCAATAGATGCACTGCACGAAAAAATTGGAAGAAGGTACTATTCGGGTTCAAAGCGCGTGCATGCAGAACTATACCCATCTCATCTTTCAACATCTTCAACTTTTTTAAGGACCTCAGAAGCAACGTTCGACTTAAAAAGAAATTGTTTCATTTGTGGGAAAGAATTTACTATTCAAACTGCATGAGAGAACAAGAAGTGTTTTCACATGGTTGTTACTTTAGAAATGAGATAAAATCTTATATGACTTACGAAATGATGAGCGGGGAGAAAGGGTAAGGGCTAGGCTTCTTATTGTGAGTAATCTTGTGGTACCAGAAGTACAGTGCCATGGAAACGGTTCCAGAGATTTCTTAAGAATTAAACCGATTGGAGAACTCGTGGCTTGACTAAAATTGAAACAGAGGAATTTAT
>JAGDQP010006835.1:39041-70176 GCA_022664845.1 Lepisma saccharinum | reverse complement strand
TTTTTTTTTTTTTTTTTTTTTTTTTTTTTTTTTTTTTACAGATTTGCCATGGTGAAGCCATACGGTGAGGAGCGAGTGTATAGAACAGTTCACAAACATCTTCATTGGGCTTGGATTTTCCATGCAAAATTATCGGAAGCTATGTACGTAATAGTGGTATGAAGGAAACATTGACAGAAGTAGGTTTATTTAGACTAAATATAACAAGAGTTGTTTCAAATGAAATCCACAGAAAAGGACATTTGTCCAATTTTGGCCAAATTGAGAAAACAGTGTCATCTGTCAGCTCTTTGAAGAGTCTTTTTAACAAACTATCCTGCATGAATATAATATACATAGTCTGCCTATTACAAGCAAATCTTTATTTGATATGCAGGTAGATGTAGTGCTGATAGACTTTTAAAACGCTCTCCTGTAAAATCAGGAAAATGGACAAAGGATATCCTGTGGTCTTGAAATGGATCTTACTATTCACGAAGCATGGACTTCCTCTTATTGCTAAGGGCCATCGAACCTTTACAATAGCAGCAGTTCTTTGCGAAGAATGACACCACAAAATATGCCAATATTTTATGAAGGATTTAGATATCCTAAAAAAACTCACTAAAGTTAAAAGTTCTGTTTCTGTGAAATTTGAATTATAAACGAGGACTTTTATTAAATTTGTTCATCAAGTTTGCACACAATCAAAAAATGTTCAAATACTGGAATACGTCGATGTCTTACAGAAGAGGTATTTCCAGATATAACTTGTGCAGATAGGGGGAAACTCCATGTTTCACCGTACAGCACATTCCTTGTTCTTCGCTTTTGTTGAAGTTAATTATGCCAGGTGCGAAAGTGTTTGTCTTGAGGATTGTTTAAAACTTATAGACATCCATCCTGCATCCTTATATAGACATTAGTCAACATCAAGAAAGGATGTTTTGCAGTTCAGTAAATAAAAGACGTTTTATCAGCAATGCAATGGATCAAGCACTTGAACAAATGTAATAAAGTCAGCCAACTATCCTGTAGAAATTATTGGACTCAAGAGACAAAAAAATGCTGTAGCTGAAAGAGATGTTAATCAGGGTGTAATACAGAGATAAAGTACTTCTGACAATGCGTGGTATCCAGATAAACAAATATAAGTTGCATCATGAGGTTACTTGAAGTCGAACAGTCGCAGAAGAGGCAAATATATACGATTAACTTAGAGGCCATATCTATATTAGGCAGCCATATTGAGAAATCTAACATCATCCTGAGATGGAATTAGTAGTAAGTTTACCCTACAGAACTCATATCTAAATAAATGTATGTGCATGTTTGTCACATAGCAGGCAAGGATTTGGTACTAGAAATATGTTTAGCCTGGGCGTAGGACTGGAACTTTGGCTCCGCGGCCATATTGAAAAAAACTAGTGGGATCCTCACCATGAAACCAAGATGGAATTTATTTTTCGAACTCTCGAACTCTAGAAGAAAAATGCCTAGACTCGCAGTAAGGTAAAGATTAAGTCGTGCATTATGCAACCTAGTACGTATTTTCACCCGGCGGCCATATTAAAAGAAATGATGAGATTCTGATCATTGACTAAGATAGAATTTGTTCGTTCGTATTACTCTAGAAATAATATCAGAAAAGAAATGCTGTACATGTTGATCATATTAGAAGCAACGATTTTGGTACATAGGAATAATATATCTAGTATGAGCGCTGAATCCATACAATCGCTTGGCGACCATATTGAAAAAAGAACTGACGGGTTGCTGATCATGTGACCAAGGCGGAATTTATAATTTACCACCCTATAATCGATTCCAGAAGAGAAATATTCTCTACACCCACCTGCCAACAGACCTGGGCTCTAGACTACATAGAAATCTGTACCAAAATCTGTTTCTATGTTGTAGTAAACACGTATACTTGTTACTAAAAACATATGTTACGCTATGAAATGCACTAAATCAGTGTTGCCAGTTTTCTTCTAGCTCTTTATATAGGTCTAAGAAATATGTTAAAGGATTTGGCGCAAATCCCTTCTTTACTGTAGCTGAATGCAATCCTGAAAACGGAAAGGATAATATATATACAGAAGAATTATATATGATGATAAGTAATGAAAAATAATCCTGCAATTAATCTGCTAAGAACAACAATGCATACGTAAAGAGAGAAGAAAAGGAACTAGGCGCCATTCTCAAGAGCAATTGTGATACATTTCATCATAATGTTATCAGAAGAAATTATCTTGACATGATACCACTAAAGCAATTTGCCTACACTGTGTAGCAACCAAGGTGGGCTTTTTGAATTTCAGCCGGTGAGAGAGAGAAAAATTTCATGTTAGACTACATTACATTTTTTTTTTAACATTTAGAAAAATTGCTATTTTTCCAGGTAATTTAAATCTCATAAAGGTCTATCATTCGACACGCACACACACACAGAGGATACAAAATTCAAAGAACAACAAAATATGCTTGAAACTCACACACATACTCACTCCATCAGGTCATTAGATCAAGCACCACCATTCCCTAAACTCAGTATAAAGGAGTTACCTGGCATCTTTTCTGTAAGATTAAAGGGCCCAATGACTACAGGGTACCTTCTTTTCTTCCAGTGATGCGACAATTAGTGACATGGGAAGGGAGCTATATTATTATGAAACAATGGTGTCAAAAAACACAAGAAAATTCTCGAAAAACAAAAAAAGAAAGAAATTATTGGTTACGATCTTTGGAAAGTTTCCTAGTAGACCGACTATTGACAGGACTTGGAACTTTTTCTGGAAACCTGTCCAATCCTCCTTTATTATTTCAGTTTTTCGTAGGGGGCGGGAGGGTAAGGAGGATTCATTGTAAAATAATGACGCGACGATTAAAAGCTCATCATACTTTTCTTAACGTCATCACGCGCGTCACTCAGCATGAGGCGAAGTGAAAATTGACCCTTTCCTGCAATGGGCACCGTTCAGAAGATCACAGTGGTCGTTGTTTTGGAAGGTATGGTTATAAGACACTCCTATCATCTCTCTCTCTCTCTCTCTTACTCATGCATGTAATCACTTACAAATGTATTCAAACTTCATTAGATATTTTTGTAAGGAAATATTAAGTTTCTTTTTTCCTTGCATCCATGAAAGTGATTATTAAAAGTCAATAAAGAGAAAATTGCTTCTCTTCATAAATACATTTACTGTTTTTTTTTTAAAAAAAAAGAAAGAAAGAAAAAACATTTTGTTTTCTTTCTCCAGGGTGAAAATTTACCAAAAAGATCAAAAAAGACTCTCTTGTAAAATTAACATAAGCAATTTTGGTCATTTGCTGCGGGAATGAATTAGAAAGATATTACTGAGCTCATAAAGAAAAAAGAGTATTCGTGGGACTAATCTGTCTGTTTTCAATAATATAAAAGTTATTTTGTGAGGCTACTCCTTGTTTTTAAAATCTTTAGTTGTAGAAGCTCAATACAGTTCACACTTCTTTATTAGTATTACGTATTTTAAATTACAATATTTTTATATTGATTTATCGGTTCAGTCCCAGTATATATGCTACACATTGTTTTTCACCGCTCAGTCCTAACTCCTGAAGATCGTTAATTTTATGCTACTATGATCAGGTCCATCTTTAGATTAACATATGACGAACAAAACTTTGACGTAAATAATATGTAATGGGGATGGTTGAGTATTTTAAGATTCGTGATCAGTTCCTTTTCTTGTTATGAAGTTTCTAATTGCTTGTTATATCGTATTATAAAATCTACATTTTAATTGGAATTATAGCATACAAAACATTGATAAATGCTTTCTTTTACAGTACCCGTTGGTGTGACACCTATCTTCATTCCACAGAAGTATTTTTTTTAGCGTCCGAAAGCTAAGATGTACAGTTCATAAAGGGAGGACTCTTGAAACTTACTTTAGTTAGTAAACCTGCTTAATTAATTGTTTAGCCTCTTGTATTTGTCAAATTTTCATATTTCCTATTTTTCTGTTATCTTTTGGTAATAATTTATATCATATTTTCTATTTTTATCATAGTTTGGTAATTTTTAGGTCATATTTTCATATTTATACAATATTTTGATAATTTCGTACATTTTTTCAAATGTTGTCATATTATAGTAATTTTTAGAACACACTTTAAATTTCTCCTCCTTTATCTCTCTCTTTGTCTGATCTAACGATTTTTTCTTCTTAGTAACCACAATATATCTATTCTTATCCTTCCTCTCTGTCATTCAATTACTTTTAAAGGAGTTGCAATCTTTAAGAAAATTCTACAAAATTTCCTAAACCAGTATCTCGTCGAATCATCTGGTTCATAATGTTTTTCTATCTGCTCTGTCTCCAATACTTCTTCATCTGCTCAAATTCTGATTTTTCATTATTATCTACTTTTAGATCTACTTTTCAAAAGCTTCTTTCTTCGGTTCTTTATAAAGCATAATACACTTCTTAACTTCTTACCTTCTTTCCACCTTTCCGTTGGATGCTACGCAATATTCTCCAAAGAAACTATTAAATCAATATTTTTCACCATTTCTGTTCATTTCTACCTACACAGAAAAGTAGTTCGTTTCTTCATAAATCCTAAATTATTTTCAACTTTTCTTTCTCTTCTCTCTTTTTGTATATCGCTACATTACATTAAATTTATACTATTACCGTATATTACATTATCATATTTCCTTAATTCTTAAATTTGGACAGTGTTCTACTTTCTCCAATTATCGTGCTATCTATCTCTTTTCCTTCCTATCACTTTTCTTTCATTATCTTAAAAGCTTAATTCTAATTCCTCATTTAGCCATCACTTGTTAGATTTTCCACAGCTTCTTTAGCTTATGCTTCATCTTGAAGTTCTTCGAGTGACGCTGACAAAAGAATATGTTAACGGCACTCACATATGTACAGCTAGTTTCGGATCTAGCGAACTATAAGCCCGACTTTGATGTTTGAACTTGCATTTGAAAACTCTGCCATTATAACAAGGACACTGTCTCCGGTGGGACAAGAGAATCTGCATGAATCTTCCACAGTGCGTTGATGATGTGTTCAAATTAACACTCCTGTAGTACTACGTTTCGGAGATTCGCAGTAGGCGAGTTACAGGACTTCAAAATTTTCGAAATTTTGCTCTGAACGCCTGAAAGGTAGGCAACACTTCATACATTTGTGCTGAAGTTATGCATTTCTCATACACTTTTATATAAAAGGTTACGCTGAAGATAATTTAAATGTTAGATTAAAGTTATTGATGAAATTAACTTGTTAATTAATTACTCTGAACCCTGCTAAATACGAATATTATATAAATACAGGGTGACTGAAAGGAAACTTCCCAACCCGTTAATTTCGAAACCAGTTGATTTCCACTAGGAATCCCGACACACGCCCCTATTGATTTAAGGGCGAATGCAGGTCAAGCATTGCATGCTGCCCCTTTCTATTGTGGTCTAGTGACAAAAAGTTAAATTTTCTTAAAAGACAACATGGGTCAAGTGGCACAACATGTCAATGGTCTTTAGTTTCTATTTACAAAAGCATCTGATCATTTACTAGTTTCTTTGAACACTTGGCGAGAAATTGCGTTTGGAACTCTCAAATATTGTAAAGTGAAACATATGGAATCATCAGAACATTATATAGTTGTATATCACTTCTTCCAATCTGATAAAAAACAGTAGACGAGGTGTCATTAAATTCAAAATTATTTTATCTCAAAATATTTTCTCTAAAAAGAGAAAGGACTACATATACCATTGTACATGTTTACAGTCAATCCCTGTTCCCTCTATTGACGACACAATATCAACGATCAATCCACGAATGACTCAATATCACGAGCCCAACTCAACAATCTGTTTCAGTACTTTTACAGAAAGTGAAAACAAGACGGTTTCAAAGAATGTATCGCACAAAAGAACTGTTACATTTACAAGTGCGTGCTGTCGTATACAGTTCTTGCTTCCATCACAGAGTGCGCAGATATTACCAGGGCTGTATAACAGTCCCTCTTCCAGTGCAGTTTTTATTGCAAACCTTAAAATGTTCACAAACATACCAATGGCTGTATAACTACTCGAAACTCATTAGCAAATTAAACAAAGTTTCAGATTTATATAATGAATTTTGAAAAATTCCGAAACGCGTATTCAACTCAACACACGAAGAATACACTGAAAAAAAATAACATACCATTACGAATTTTCCATGGGAGACAGTGTTGCACCCGGAGTTCTTCTCCATTAAATGATGGGCGATGGAGGGCTCTCATAACGTTTACTATTGTAAATTGTATTATCTCACTTAAAAATTGTATGTAATTATCACCTTCCTAACATTTTGTAGGAACATCAAGTTACGATAAGCATCTTTATTCTGTATCTCAAGAAATTCAAAAGAACTTCTAAGGCTTCTTCTTCATTGCCATCACTCACTAAAATTGCATTCAGAAAAAAAGATATATTACCAAGCTTCACTTTATCATATTTGAGATTTCCAAAAGCAATTTCTCGCCAAGTATTCAAAGAAACTATATCACATGCTTTTGTAAATAGAAACTAAAGACCATTGACATGTTGTGTCATTTGACCCATGTTGTCTTTTAAGAAAATTTAACTTTTTGTCACTAGACCACAATAGAAAGGCACGGATTGGTTGATCACGATGGAGCATTCGCCCTTAAATTAATAGGGACGTGTGTCGGGATTCCTAGTGGGAATCAACTGGTTACGAAATTAACTGGATGGGAAGTTTTCTTTGGGTCACCCTGTATTTATATACGGTAATATTCGCGTTTAGCAGGGGTCAGAGTAATTAATTAACACGTCAATTTCATCAATAACTTTATTCTAACATTTAAATTATCTTCAGCGTAACCTTTTATATAAAAGTGTATGAGAAATGCATAACTTCAGTACGAATGTATGAAGTGTTGCATACCTTTCAGGCGTTCAGAGCAAAATTTCGAAAATTTTGAAGTCCTGTAACTCGTGTACTCCGAATCTCCGAAACTTAGTACTACAAGAGTGTTCATTTTGAATACATCATCAACGCACTGTGGAAGTTTCATGCAGATTCTTGTGTCCCACCGGAGACAGTTTCCTTGTAAAGCACAGAAAAAAAAATTGGGGTCGGTAGGACCTTTCTTAGAACCCCCTAGGGCGGTTCGAACAAAAATCAGAACTACACATTTCTGATTATAGCACTGACTCCAGGCCATATAGGCGGCCAAAACTTGCGAAATCGTATTCTATGCTACAATACCTTTTAAACGGTGTATCACGCGTCAAATTCGGCGAAGGGGTTCAAAAGTTAGGATTTTTCTAAGCCGAATCATAGAATTTTTGCAAATGATCGAAAAGTGTTTCTGTCATTCTGTTTGTCTTTTTGCTTTAGCCCCAAATGGTTGATACCAGGGAGTTTTGGGGTCAATTAACATGTTGGGGTAAAAAAAAATGTTCTTATTTTTTTAAAATAAATGTTACAGGTTTTGAGATACGAAGAATACTATGGTCCAAAATCGACTATGCACTTTTTTTAAAGCAGCAGCCTTACAAAATAAGTGATATCTGTACAAAAAACTCTTCGGGGAAGAGTGACGCAAAAATTCTACTCACAAAAGAAGTGATATCCATTTTGTGAGTGACTTTTTGTGTCACTTTGGCGGAAGGGAGGATATTAATTATCTTAATTTTATTACAATGAAAACACTTTCGTCATAGTGACACAAAGAAAGTCACTCGTAAAATGGATATCACTTCTTTTGTGAGTACAATTTTTGCGTCACTCTTCCCCGAAGGTTTTTTGTACAGATTCTTATCTACAAGATAAATCTCAACAGTTGGAAACTTGAGACTTATAGTTTATAAAAAAAATCGTCTTCTTTTCCGAGTTTTTATTGCCTAAACTTTCTAAGTATAATATTCAATCATCATCTGCCATCATTTGCAAATTAATTTACAGCATAAAAGACACGAGGATCAACATGGCTTTGTACCTGGTAAATCTGTAGAAACAAATTTATGTAAATCAGTGAAACCCAATACAAGTGTTTACTAACTTTACTAGTACAAGATCACAATGTGATCTACTTTATATAGATCTAGCTAAAGCATTTGATAGTGTAAACCATGTAATACTAATTGAAAAATTGGAAAATATTGGTCTCTCTCCATCTTGTGGCAAATAGTTCAGAAGTTACTTAACCTTTAGGGTAAAATTAGGTAACAAAATTTCTATTGAAGCCATAACTGATGGTGTACCGCAAGGCTCTACCCTGGGTCTGTTATTATTTAATCTATCCATTAATGATATTGGCATTCATGTTACGAACTGAAAAATCCTTTTATATGCCAACAACCTAGTTTTTTAGAGAGGTCAATAACAGAAGAGATAATAATTTGTTACACGAAGATTATGTAAATAGTATACCAGGTCTTGTTCGATGGTGTTTGGAGAATAAGGTGGAAATAAATAGCCAGAAAACAGAATTTATCAGTTATACAAATAAAATTCAATACTATCAGTAGTTTTATGGTGAATAACACAAACATTGTCAAGGTAGATGAAGTTAAAGGTCTTGGCATTCACTTTGACTTTAGTCTAAAATTTGCTAATCAGATTAACAAAGTCATCGCAGAAACCAGGAAATTGATAGGCTATATTATCAACCAATGGAACGAGTTCACACAAATTAAAACATATATACTCCTATACAAAATCTTAGTTAGACCAAAGTTAGAACTAAGTTGACTTAACACAAACAGTATGTCAAAAAATTGAATCTGTTTAAAACTGTTTCATAAGGATAATCTGTTTCAAGTTTAAGTTAATTTATTATTTGTTTTTGTATAACTATTGGTGTGATTATTTCAACATTGAGAAATTGGAATACAGTATAGTCACAAAGATGCTGACAAGTAAATCTTAAGGTTAATGTAAAGCAGCGATCTCCAACAAAAGATGGCAGCACTACCTCCGTATATGTCTAATGTATTTTTATCGCTGCACGAAATTTCAGTGCTGCTTCTACAAATTCAAGACTAGAGAGTTCTAACTTTCAGGAAAGAAAATTCATAACCAATTCAAGAGTTTGGTCAATGCCGATTTTTAATTTTTGCTTTTGTTCCTTGTTGAAATCGCCTGATTGTTGTTGTGAATATCAAAACCTATAACAAAGAAGTTATTTCAACAATGAACAGAAAATTAAAGATCGGCATTGATCGAACTCTTGAATTGGTTATGAACTTTCTTTCCCTGGAAGCTTGAACTCTATACTTGAATTTATAGGAGCAGCATTGACATTAGTGTAACGATAAAAATACATTAAACATATACGGAGGTAGTGCTGCCATCTTTTGTTGGAGATCGTTGCTTTACATTAACCTTAAACAAGATGTTGACGAACGAAATACAGTGTAAGTATCTTACAGAAAGAGATAAGTTACGTAATATCACAACACAAAACGAGAAAATTTAATTTTATAAATACAATCAATGGAAGAGAACAATTTACTGACACATTTAATTGCAAAATTTTGATGCTTAGCCAGACTGCTTATTTGTTAAAATTAACTAGACCTATTTTTTTCTTGGATCAATTCCATGTGGAACCCTTGTATTAAATTACCTGTATAAATGAAGTTAATGACTTCTGGCTTGTACAGTCGAGCTTAAACAGTAGCTTCTTTATAGCACTGGATTGTATTACACCTTTGTACAAAACGAATCATAATGTTTTTATTTTATATGGTAAGGTTATAAAATAATTTGTGTTATATAAAATAAATTTTTAACCCTTTTTAATATGTGTATTATCTGCTTCAGAACTTTTTATTATTTATGTATAGCTCTGTGCTTTATAGCTGTTCATAGCAAGAAAATAAATATTATATTATATTATTAAATGTTCGAACACATCTTTAATTTGTGAGTCAGTTCGTCCGTCTATCTTCTTCACGCATTTCTAAAATAAGCGTGAGCATCGATACATATGGACATGGATTTCTCATCTTGATGTTGGGTGCCCCTTATGTTAGACACCCAGTGATGTAGCTTCTGGATTTTTCTTTAATATTTTTTTTTTTTTCATAAGGTTTGTGAAGTCTTTCTTGGTACAAAATTGTAAATCACTGCGCATGCGATGTCATGAAAAGATAGAGCAGCCATGATGATTTACGTCGACTGAGAGTGGGTGGGGGGGAAAAGTATTTTTTTTATTCTTTCATAGAAGGAAGAAGCGAAATCACTAAAAAAAAGCTTCCGGTGGGGGAAGGGAGGGGGGCAGGACTAAAAAAGAAAGGGAAAATAGAGGGAGGTTAGTGAGATAGGGTGTGGTGGAGAAAGGTAGCCGACTGGTGCCAGAAAAGTAACCTTAGAAAAATCGCATTTGTTTTCCGTGATGAAGTAGGAGAAACGATTGTCGGGGTCCAGGCTTCTTTCCCCTGCCTCATTTAACATACCATGGGAAAGTCATTCATTTTTCAGAACACATATAAATTTCGTCTCTTTATCAATGTCTTAGAAGGTTGGTATTTTTCTCTCTCCTCCTTTTTTTCCACATTGTCAGTAACTTTTCTTTAAAAACCTTCCATTCTTAAGCTATTTTCTTCCTCGTGATTTTTTCTCGCTTTCGCTCATCCCATTTCTCTTTGCTCTCCCTCTTTTCTTTCTATCTCTCTATTCTCTCATTTTCATTCTTGTTTTCATTTTACTTCACTAACCCTTAGTCTTTTTCAGTCATTTTAGTTTCGCATTATATGAAGAAAAATTTTAGAACACAATTTTTTTTGTCCCAACGGAGGGTAGAATGTAACAACCCTTAAATTACTTAAGAGCTGACTAAGCATAACCTTTTAAGTTTCTATTCATTCTATAAATAATACTACGAATTCGTGTTAAGATATCAATTTCTATCCACCATTAATTTTTTTACCTTATTATTACCTAGAGTTATCAACTGAAGAGTTAATAGACAAAATTGCAAATTTGCAATTAACCGTGCAAAACATTTTGTGAAACAATTACTGCTTCTTCTTCGCCAATAGATCTATATGATGTGAGGACTACTTAGTTAAAAGAATGTGGAAATGTACAAACAGCCTCAATTTTTTAAAAACACTCAAACAAATGAAATTCAGACAGTTTTTTTTTTCACTTCTAGTTTTACTGACAACGCATAAATTGTTTAGTGTGGTGTATTTCTTGCTCGTTGTACAGAAATTTTCAAACAAATCTTAGTTTAATAATATGTTAATTAGATTTTTTATGATAGAAGAAGCATGAAGACTTTTAAAAACCTACAAAGATTGTCAGAAGTAAAGGAGATACCCTCACTTCTTCAGTCTAAGAGCTACCATTAAAATGCATTTTTTCGTACTTTCTCTGTCAATAACAACTAATAATATGTGGCACATTTCCCAATTTAATTCGTTTCAAATGTGCTTAAAAAGTCCATATGCGTTCTTAAAATTAATTAACATAAGATTGAACTTTATACCTCATAATATTGTAGATAGACTTAGCAAGCTTTCCTATTTCTGTCTGCGCTAAAACTAATGTTCAGAGCGTGTGATTTTAAATTCATCTGCTAGGTAGCTCTGGCATAGACCTCATATTCTGCCAGAGCTACCTAGCGGATCAATTCAAAATCACGCGTCCCTGAATAAAAATCCATTCGTTTCAGCGCAGGCAGAAATGGGGAAGCGTGCTAAGTCTATCTATTATGAGGTCTATGATTGAACGGTTCATTACTGCTACCCAGTTTAAGTGATTTTATCCTAGGACATGTTTAGGTTTCGAAGTCACATTGAATTTAATCAAGTGAGGATCTGATGATCAGGATGATTTTGCGCTTTATAATCTCACAGAATGCGAAAGAATACTTTCTTTCAGGCTCAGAATAAACTAAGGCACATAGTCAACTAATACTTTCATAATTCTCAGCCCTAAGTTAAGAAATCGTTTCGATGTAATTATATTAAATGTATCAAATAATTTGTTAAGAACTAAGCCCATGCAACATTAGATTTCTGAAAGAAATAAAACTTTCATTGATAAGTTATAGAGGCATAATAGTTGAGATCACGATAGCAATATAATTTTTCCTTCTTTAATATTTCAAGAAATAATAGCAAAGAGAGACGAAAAGAGAAAGAAAGAAGGAAACGGACAAATCCAAATGAATTACATGTAGTGTGGGCGACATCTATTATTAGCCAACACCAACAGCCAATATTGAATTTCTACAAAATAAATTCTGGATTAATCCAACAATTCTCTGGCAAATCTCGACAAGGATTTATCCAGATTTAGCTAAACGAATATAGTGTCGTTTGCGTGGCGTGGACACTATTGGTTTCATGACAGTAACAATATTCTTTTAGTTATTATGAACTAAAGATATTTAAGTTCCTCAGAAAAATTATTGAGCGATGTTATTACAATTCTTCGTGTTATATGGTACATTTGAATCATGAGTGCGTATATTGTTTGTTGATAGCTCATCCATAATTATGCACATTGATCGTTTATATCTTTATGTATATGTATAATTGTATATTAATTGTGTATACTCTTTGATTACATTATGCTATGTCCATTTCTTTGGCATTTTTGGTTCTGTAATGGACAAACAAATAAATATGCGTAAAGCTGATCAGTACAGAAACCAATTCGGGGTAAAGGAAAGAGTGACGTAAGAATTCTACTCACAAAAGAAGATATATATTCATTTTGTGAGTGATTTTCTTTGTGTCACTATGGTGGAAATGTTTCCTATGTAATAAAATTAAGAAATGTAGTATCTTCCCTTCCGCCATAGTGACACAAAGAAAATCACTCGCAAAATGGATATCACTTCTTTTGTGAGTAGAATTCTTGCGTCACTCGTGCTTTAACCACGAAGAGTTTTTGCACTGATATCGCTTATTTTGTAAGGCTGCCTATTAAAAAATGTGCATAGTCCTCATACAAAAGGTCGATTTTGGACCATGTTAGGCTCCGTATCTCAAAAAAAGGGTAACACTTATAAAAAAAAAAGCATTTTTTATCTCAACTTGTTGGAGCTCGCAATTGACCTACAACCCCCCCACCCCCTCTGGTACCAACCATTTGGGGCTTAAACAAAAAGACAGACAGAATGACAGACAAAATTTTCGATCATTTGTGAAAATTCTGTGATTCGGGTAAAAAAAGTCATAACTTTTGAACCCCTTCACCGATTTTGACGAGTTATATACACCGTTTGAAAGGTATTGGAGCATAGATTAAGATTCCGCAAGTTTTGGCAGCCTATATGGTCTGGGGTCAGTGCTATCATCAGAAATTTGAAATTTTATTTTTTTCGCACCGTCCTAGGAAGTCCCAGGAAGGACTTGCCTACCCATTTTTTTATGTGTCTTAGTATGGCAAACAGCTTTCAAATGCAAGTTCAAGCTTCAAAATCGGGCTTATAGATCGCTAGATCCGAAACTAACTGTATATACCGTATTTGAGTGCCGCTAACAGATTCGTTTGTGAGCGTCACTCGAAGAACTACCGTTCTTCATGATACGTTCAAATATAAATATTTTTTTCTAACAAGCAATTGAGAAGAGAAAACACAAGTTCTCACCGAAGTTGCTAGGTATAAAAACTACCTTACATAAAAATATTTTAGGATGAAGGAAAAACAGTATTATAGGAAAATACGGCCTTCGATGGAGAAACCTTAGAGACCAGAGATTAGTTGATCATTGTAAGCAACATTCAATGGTACTGGGAAACACGAGATTTAAACAATAAAAAGAAGAAGAAGATACATATGAATATTTCTAGACAACGAAAAGTTTCAGATCCCTGCACGATAATTCAGGGCAGGTTTAGAAATTGTTTTTAAGAATGTAAAGACTGATTCTGGAGCCGATATTCACTTTGATAATAATTTGGTTTTAGCAGAAATTGACATAAAAGTGAAAAACGTAGGTAGAAGAAATACAAGAATGGGAAAATTAGCACTAGAGAAGTTTTAAAACGAGGAAATGAAAATGTTATTTGTGGAAAAGCTCGCAGAAAATTACTCAAATTCAGTACGAAGAGATGAAAGTCCTAGTGATCTTCTTTAAAACATTGTTTTCTCGATGCAGCAGAACTAATAAAAGAGGAGATCAATATGAAATAATTGGTTGAAGAAGAAAGGTTGAAGAAAGTGAAGGAGATAAGGAAATGGAAGCATATAGATAAAGAAGAAGGTAAAAAGAATGTACAGGAAGCTAAATAATGAACTTCGAAGAGAAACAAAGCAAGAGAAACCCTGATGGCAAGGAAATGAAATAAAATAGAAGATTTGTAAAGAGCAGAAAATTCTAGAATCATCTGACATACAAGGAATCAAGAATGATGGGGAAAACAGGAACCAAATCTGTGTGGTCATTGGAGAAAAAATAGGTATATTTGATAGATGGAAAGAACCCATTGAACAACATTATGAAAAGTCCCAACGCTCACAGATATTACATAGAGAAGAAGAAATAGAAGTAAGTTATGATGATAAAAATTTCAAAATAACGAGAAACGAAGTTGAGAATGCTCTGAGATAACAAATGGTAAAGCAGTGGGTGTGGATGCTGTTCCGATTTAATTGATGAAACACCTAGGAGAGAAAGGAGAAAGTGAAATGACTCTGCAACAAAATTTATGATTTATGAAACAGTAATTATTCAATTGAAAAAAAAGAAGAATACAAGATGTGAAGACTACTGAATCATCAGCCGTATAGATTCTTCTGCGAGTATTTAACAGAATATTATACGGTAGGTTGAATACAGAAATTGAAGATGAACAGTTTGGATTTCGAAGAGAGAAAGGAACAAGGAGCGCTATTGGTTTGTTAAGAACAAACAATAGAGGAGAGATAAATAGATAAATATAAGGTATATGTAGCATTTGTTGATTTCGAAAAGGCATTCGATCGAGCCAAACTGAAAATGAAAATGCAAGTATTAAAGAAGACAGGTGTGGAATGTGGTTTATAAAGAACTTTATCTAAATGGGACAATAAGAGAAAAGTAGTCGACGATTTATCAGAACGAACAGCAATTGGTCGAGGAGTGAGACAGGAATATTTTCTCTAGTTCTCTTTAATATATCATCATCATCATCATATTCAGCCGTTTTCTATCCACTTCTGCATGAAGGCCTACCCCTTTTCTTTCCACATATCTCGGTCTGCTGATATCCTCATCCATGTAGCTCCTGTAAAACGCTTGATTTCATCTACCAATATTACATTTGGACATCGTCTCGGTCGTTTCTTTTCTCTAGGAATCCACTGTAGTACATTTGTCGTCCACCTTCCATCTGTTCGTCTAGCTATGTGACCGGACCATCTCCACTTCATATTCTTCGCAGTCTTGATTACATCCTCTACCTTTGTTTGTGCGCGAATCCATTAATTTCTCTTCCTGTCCCTCCTTGTTATTCCTAGCATGCACCTCTCCATTGCTCTTTGTGTGACTCTCAATCTTTGAGTCGTTTGCGCATTCAATGTCCAAGTTTCGCAGCCGTACATCATTACAGGTAAGACACTCTGATTATAAACTTTACGCTTCAGACACACTGGAAGTTTGCTTTTGAAAATAAAGTGTAATCTTCCAAAAGAACTCCACGCCATTTTACATCTTCTATTTATTTCATCAGCCAACTTGGCATTTCATGTTTTGGGCTGGCCTAGGTAAACATACTCAATCAAATATATATCCGGTCCTAAATAAAACTAAATTGTGCTAAATAAAACTAAATGGTGCTAAATAAATCTAAATGGTGCTAAATAAAACTAAATGGTGCTAAATAAAACTAAATGGTACTAAATAAAACTAAAATGTCCTAAATAAAACTAAAGTAATGGTAATTGGAACAAATCGAACCATAGCAAACATCAAGATTGGAAGGGTAAATATGGAAAACTTATCTAGCTTCAACTATTTGGGAAGTACTAGAAGTGAAGATATGTGAGAAATAGATTAAGGCGAGAATAAGAATGACAAAATAGGGCTTCATTCAGAAGAAGAATCTCTTTTACGGATCGGTGAATAAAGAGTTGAGGCAGAGTTTGATTAATTGACTTCTATAGAGCAAAATTGTGGACTTTACAAAAGAGTTAAGAAAGAAATTTGGAATCCGTTGAAATGTGGATATGGAGAAGAACTGAAAAAATAGTTGGATGCAGATGATGGAAAATACGGGAGACGATAAGAGAAAATAAACTGGTTAGGACATTGTACTAAGATTGTATACTGAGAACTTGTCAATCAGAGTGAATGAAGTAACATTTTTTGTTTTGAAAACTTGATATTTCAGTATTTTATTTCTATTTCTCCAGTTTACTAGATTCTGATGCTGTCACAAATCTAATCAGTTCAGTAGTTTCAATTGGGAACATGCTTCTTGCGTGAATAGAACTTAATGATCTTTAGGCATCTATGGCTCAAATCATAATAAAGTAGAGGAAATGATTCAAGTAAGAGTTACCGAGTCACTCTAGCTCAATGGGTAGAGAGTTGGCGTAGCACTCGGGAGTCCTGGGTTCGATCCCAGCGGCCGACCATCCTGATGGAATTTTTTCCAGGGTTTTTCCTTAGTCATGCCAGGCGAATGCCGGGATGGCACCTTCAATATAGGTCCTGGCCGGTACCTTCCCAACTCCTTTCCTCTCCGCTATCCTGGCCTGAGCCATAAATCAAATTCAATCAACAAGAGTCAGCCCGATCCTAAGTTGAGCCCCTGGTGCTTCTTGCGCGTGTGAATAATCATCAGCATCACATGTAACTTGGAAAGTTGTATGAAATTGGAGTTACAAGGAGAAATTTTGATTAAAAGTTTTAAAGGAAAATCTTAACCTAATTGAATTTTTATGTAGGTCCTACATCTGAAAACTCAATATTCTTATAGTTTTGTAATAATACTGCAATTATTGCGGATTTAAAATTAAAAATAGCAATAAAGAAAAGAAAACTCAAAATAGAAAGATCTAGATGGACAGGACCCAAAGAGAATCAATTATTAATTTCAGAGTAAAATTCATACTCATTATTTTAAGATATAGTGGGACCTTCTCAATTGAATTTTTCAAAGGCTCACTGATATTAATTCTACAGCTATAGGGAGTTGGCGAAAGTCAAGGATTAGTTACCTTCAAGATAAATATTTTTTTATAGAAAACAAGGAGAAAGACTTAAGTATCTAATGGAGTTATGAAATATCGTCTATATTTTGCGAAACGACGGTATTGCCATCTAGTTGACCATAATTATAGGTCACAGCGCGCTTAGTGGTCATGACACAAACTTGGTGCATAAATACTGACGGCCGCGAAAGAGGTATAATAGTCCCTGTGAGCTAGTTGATTATGTTATTCTGTGTGCACTGCATAACATGGTCCTTTGTTAATCCATGCCACGTTGAACAATCGATATTAATGCTTCTTCTTCATCTTTTTTTGCAGGTGATTGAGTATGGAGTGGCAAGTTCAGAAGAACGAACATTTTTGCACATTACTTGGTTTGAGTTTAATCGAGGTATGCCAGCCTCGAAGACCGACAAGAACGTTTGTGCAATGTATGGTGATAACGGTATTAGTAAGAGGACTGCCCAAAGGTGGTATGCGTCTTTCAAAAAGGGACAGTTCGACGTGAATGACGTCCATGGTGTGGACGGAAATCGGACGTCGATGAGGACCATTTGAAAGTGTTAATTCATTCGAATCCACACCAAACGAAAAGGAATTGGCCGAACAGATGAGCTGTGACCATACAACCATAAAGAGACACCTTCACTTCATGGAGAAAGTGCAGAAACTTGGTGAGTAGGTTCTCCATATACTCAGCGACAACAACAAAGGACAATGTGTAGCCTTCTGTGCCTCTTAACATGCTCGTCATTTCTCTGTTCGCCAACAACATCAACCCTTTTTGTCCAGAATTGTCGCGGATGACACGTCACACATAAGAAACAATAGCTCAACGCAAACAGAAAAGGAATGCTTCGTGCCAAAAGTGAAATGCATCCACGCAAAAGATTGTTGTCCATTTGGTGGGACTAAAAAGAAATTCATTTTGAGCTGCTCCCCAAGAACGCTGCGATGTATTACGAACAACTGCGTCGACTTCAACCGGCTACTGGGGAGTAGCTACCTAAAGATATCATACCGTGATTGTACAGATGGACAACTCCAGACTTGACACTGCAACCACAACGAAAACAGTCCTTCAGGAGCTGGGATTGGAGGTATTACCACATCCAGTATGCTCCCTAGATCTCGCGCCTTTCCTTGCACTGTCAAACGCATTGCGTGGCAGATCCATCTTTGACGACGCGGCACTGAACTCCTTGTTTGATGATTTCTTCGCCCAGAAACCGGTGAATATTTACCACAAAGGGATCACGGCGCTCTTTGAACGTTGGAAGACAGTTGTGCAGAATGGTGGAGACTGTATTATTGTTCCTTGATTCGTGGTTAGTTCTTGAATGGAATGGTAAGAACACCGACAGAATTTTTGTACCAAGTTAATACTAATAGTCTCTTCAGTAAAGCGGGAAACTTAGAAGATAATTATCGATTGTTTTCGATATGCTATTGATTAATTTTTTTCGTGTGTGATTACGTTGGCAGCTAATCAATACAAATATACATGTGGATGTGGCCTGCGGGTCGCCTATTAAGAAAGTCTGGTTTAGTTTTCGGTTATGTGCATGTGAAGTCCATCACATATGAATCTAATAATAATAGAACTGATGTAATGAATTTACGATAGTGTCATTTCATATTTGTTTTAAATTTAAAGAATTTATTAGTATTATAGCCCTATTTAGTTTCAGTAGTTATAAGCAATTACAGATACGAAACTACTGCCATGAGCAAACGAGCTAGACGTGAAGAGTGGGTACGATGCAATGGAGACTTGACGTAGTAGTTAATAATGTATGTGGAGATGTCTGTTGAGAACAAACATTGGTTATATGTACAGTGTAAATGTGCCATGTCTAGTACAAATCTCATTCCAGTCATATAGTCAACTTTTTAAAAAAAAGTAAAACTAAGAAATGAAATAAATTATTCAGAACAGACCCTTTGCTGCAATTTTAACGTTTCATGACGTCATGCAACACTTCAAATTGCAATATCTCGTAAACTATTGGTCGTAACTCAAAAATGAGCTCAACTTTGACTCTTAAGAGCAAAATACGTTGCTAGAGAGTCCGAAAATCACAAAGTCGACAATGTTATAGTATTTTGAAGTTTTGGGGAGGGGTCCATGGGGCGCTCTTCAAAACGGCATAGTTTTTCTTGTTGAGGGTTTCATAGGCTGAAGAAAAAAATACGATGCCATAATGAATACTTCCAGCACGTTAAGCAAAACACAGATATAAAAGTACTCACCAAGCTAGAACAGTCAGTAGAGTGCTAGTAGCCTTGTAATCGGGAGGAACACCGTTCCATTCCCTGTGTCGGCGATAATGTATAAGGTTCTTCCTAGTTTCCCAATGATATTCTGGGTTTCCTGATGCCGCTTGAGTTATTACACTACAACTTTTTCCATATTGCCCCCTATCTATTGATCAAACGATATTTTCCAAGATCACAGTATTGGTACAGAGAAAATCGATGTATCGATTATAGATATAGTAACTACGATATTTTGATATTGATGTTTGATTTGAAACGATTTTTGTATAAATTCATGCGATCCAAGATTGCCATCAATATATGTTGAATATCGAAATTCAATAGCCCTACATAAGATCGTTTAGAAAAATGCGAGAACAAACGAACTGGCGTCGTCTTAATGATCTGAAAAATCAGTTCATTAACAAAGTATAATTTTTCGGGTTCGAATCTCGCGTGTGACATATCTGTTGTTCCAAGTTTAAGCTTAAAACAGTCTAAATTATGTATCTAAAATATTATAAATACAAAATAAATAAATAAAACTAAACAAAATTGGAAATTGAATTGTTGGCTAAAGAAATTGGCAGAGATGAATTTGCGAGTAGGTCCGGGGGGAGCTCGACCCCACCCCCCGCGAAATTCAGAGTTTTTATGCAGAATTATAATAGTAGAATTTGAGGTGTAATTATATACAAATTTCATATGTATTTCATATCCAGACACACCTCCCTCCGGAAGCTCGGCATCCCTCCCACAACCAGCTTCTAGATACGGTACGTCACGTACGTGCCTGAAAGTTGGCTAGAGAAACGGACAAAATTTGAAAGAACAACAAAGCTTGTCATTCTCTCAGCGTCATACATTGTTGTATCTTGTTTCCAATTAATACTAAACCGAACACACAGACAAAGAGAATGAAAACGGGATAGTTCTGTTGTTGGCCGAAACGAACAACAGAATATTGTTTCAAATCGAAGCAGTAGGAGTAGGTTGTAATGTGTAACAACAGAGAACAGACAGTATCCCCCCCCCCAGCCCCTCTCTCCACTGTAACTCGCGTTCTCTCTCTTTGTGAAAAGCTAATGCAATGTTGTTACAACAACCAAAACCTAACCTCTCTCTCTCTCTCTCTCGCTCGCTTACTCATTCTGTATTTGTGTGTCTCTGCTCACCAAACCCCTACATCAACCCTCGATGCCCTCCCTCTCGCTCCGCCACTACTTTTCGGAATGAGAATGTACCGGAGAGAGCGAGTCAGTGATGGATAAGCGTGGATACATCATCATGTCGACCATGAGGCAGCCATTTCTCTTTTCAGTTCGCCGCCGAAAAGCTCAGGTGGATGAAAAGCGCATTTTCGTATCTATAGAACACGAAAGAGCGACTAGAGCGCGCGGAGTGATACACCAGAGCTTTTTTTTTTCATTCGTTTTGTTTTCCGTTTTCAACTGAGGTGACCTAGGGTCATGATAATCCCAGGTGATTAGAGAGAGGCGGATTTCGTTAATGAGCCTCCTGGTTGATTAATTAATTCTACTTTCTCTTCCCCTACTTTTCTGTCTTTGTCTATTTTCGCTTTTGCATTTCGAGTTTGCTCTGCTCTTTGCGATTGAAGACTATCTTCTTTCATTCATTCAATCTATTCTTTACAAATCAAGTATGATGGATATTATCATAATTTCAAATTCTATTTTCAAATTAGAAGGAGATACATTACAACCCTCCCCACCATAACCAAAGAAAAAAAACTCATATACATTACTCTAAGAGTTAAATAAGATAATTTCATTTCTAGCTTATTAAAGAGTTAATTATTCGAATATACCCTATCCAAATATCTTACTAGCTTTACATTTCTGAAGAATTTTTCGGATCGCGGAATAGTTTAATAAGAAATATGGATAGTGGATAACAGAAGAATATCATGTAATTCAAACAGAGTTGAATAGTTAGAAGAGTTAGAATATTTGTCCTTTCTGCTTGTGATAACAAGCTCGGTTCAGTTCCAGATTAGGGTTGGCGTGTTTTAATTATTATATTCTTTACAATTTGTTGTTCCTTGTTGGTTAGGTTACGTTAAATTATGTTAGATTAGGACCTTGGGTTATAGGTTAACTCAACTTATAGGCGAGATATATATCGTCGATGAAAACGAAAACAAGTGGGTTATTTCTGAATTTGGTTGATCTTAAAATTGTACACGATATTAGACGTTTATGGTGTGAGAAGGACATCTATTTTCTGATTTAAGTCATCTCTTCAAAATAGGAAGTAATTCATTGAAATTGATTACTTGAAATCGGAGAAAGCAGTAATTGGCAAAGGAGTTCCTCAAGGTTCTACTTTTGGTCCTATATTTTTCTGGTATAAATAAATAATCTCCCAAAGTTTCTAGCACAGGTGGTACTAAATAAGCTTTGAAGTAATGGTTCTAAAATAGTGTTAATTTTAATCCTAAGCTGCGGACGAAAACACTACATGTAGAAACAAAGTTAACGACGATGAAAAAGAAATTGTTGATAACAAATTTTGGGGATATAGCTTGATTCTGAAATTACGTATAAAATAGATGTATTTGAATTATATAAAAATAACTAAGCACAGTAATGATCAGTTTTCGAAGAATCTGCAAAATTTTCACTAAGCAGACATTACGAAACCTAGATCATATTCATATGTTACTGTATTCTCATATTAAGCACAAAATCTTATTTTGAAGATTCTCCTCTGAAGCGCATAAATTATTTCTAGCTCAGAAAAAGATATAATGAATAATGATGTCTGTACCGCATTTAACACCATGCAAATCAGTATCTGAAAATATGAATAAAAACTAGAACACTGTAAAATAATCCCATCTGTTCTACGGTGGAATCACTGGCACCAGTGATTTCACCGTTAAATGTTTTATGGTGGCTTTACTATTGCGGAAAAGGTTAAATCACCATAAAATACATTTTTACGGTGACACTGTCGTTGGTTTTATAGTGATATCATTGGCGCCAGCGATACCAGTGAAATCGCCGTGAAACCGACGACGGTGGAATCAACGTAAAATGTTTTTAATGTGATTCTACTGTTGCGAAAACGGTTGAATCACCGTAAAAGGCTTTCAGATTAGACAAGCGTTTTACTGTGATATCACTGGAGTCGGTGCTACCAGTGATTTTACCGCAATCGTGACGGAATTTTTACCGTGGTAAGCAGCAACTTCTGATATTGTAAAGAATGTGATTGAAATTATCTCTGATCTGTGCGAAATGGTGAATACTCGAGTTACCTGACGAGGCTCATCTCGCCTGGAAAAGCGCAATCTATTTAATGCTCATGTAACTTTTTAGCGGATGGGAGCAAGAAGAAACATGAGAATCTGAAGTTCTGGGCTAGAAGCACGCAGGCTATTGGTAACATTTACACATAATGCTACCAACTCCACATTTTTTTCAAATAACACTATGCACGTCACGTTTTTACAATATTAAGAATAAATGCAAATAGTCAATAGAGTTGCCACCTGTCCCGTATACTACAGGATGTCCCGTATTTTATGTGAAATTTTCGTGTCCCGTATTATCAGTTGTTGTCCCGTATTATAAAAAGTAAATTCTCACACATATTTTCAACATGTCAATTTAAAAAAATAAACTATGATGAACTCTTTTCAAACTGTTATTACTATGCAGACTGGCGAGTAGACTATGTTCACATTTCCAGGCCCCCACGTAAGGCTTTGGGATAGGGATATAATACTTGCGCCTTGTTTGCTCTAGTTGATAACATATTACGTTAATTCATCACTTTTCGGTGTACCAGAGCAAGTACGACTTTATGTAGTAAATCAACATTGTTCGTTGTATATTTCATTGATTCAGCAGTGTGATAGTAGTAGTATGACACGCTTCATTGTGTAGAATCAGAGTCGACAACGCTAAATCACCGAAATCAACACCGTTGTACGTTTGTGACGTTAACTCCCCACCCAAACCGAATTAAGCTTTAACTTATCCCAATCGTTAGGGAGTTCTTAGGGAGTATATTATTTTCGTTAGGGACTAAGCGATAAGCTGGACGGCGTCAGCAAATGTTGGGGTGATAACTTCACACAGCCCCCACCCATACAATTTCTGGTCGTTGTTGCGTCCAATCGTTAGGGAGTTCTTAGGAAGAAATAGGGAGTACATTATTTTCGTTAGGGAGTGAAGGATAATTTGGTGACGGCGCCAAAAAAGGTGCGAAGTTATCCCGCAAGGAACGCCAAATAATCAAATTTCGGATCGGCGTTGTCTGCAAGCGTTAGGGAGTTGTTAGGGAGCAGTGATGAGTACATTATTTTCGTTAGAGAGTGAAGGATAACTTGGTGACGGCGCCAGCAAATATGGCGAAAGTGTGAATTTAGTCGCCAACATTTGTTGGCGTCGTCACCAGCTTGTTGCTTACTCTCTAACGAAACTAATGTACTCCCTATTCCTCCGTATGGATTCCCTAATGATTGGACCCAATAACGGTCGAAAGTTGTATAGTTTAGGCCCCCTTGGGGAGGCTAACTTCCTACATCCACCATATTTGCTGGAGCTGTCACCAAGTTATCGTTCACTTCCTAACGAATGTACTCCCTAAGAACTCCCTAACGATTGGGATAAGTTAAAGCTTAATTCGGTTTCGGTGGGGGGCTAATTTTACAAACGTCACGGTTGTTCCGTTAATTTAAAAAAAATGGTAGTCGCAAAGGAACACCGAAAGGTGTTGAATTAAAAGTAACTTTTTAGCAGTGCAGATACTAACAACAACTGTGCTTAGGAAATTGAAATATCCATTTTCCACAGCCATTGTGTTTGGAGTATGAACACGCGCAAGCAAGTCGTTTTCTGTGTATTCTTGATTATTTTGGAGGTTTTAAATTGTGCGGGTAGTTATATAGTAGTACAGGGCTGTACTAGTTACTTTCATTTTAGGTTATTTCAGATTTATCCCGTATTTTTTCGTATAATCCCGTATGAATTTTTTGCCGAGCGTCTCGCAATTTATTCATCCAAAGGTGTTAACCCTAATAGTCAAATACTCTGAACAGTGTTCCAAACTTTGATATAAGTGGAAACAGAACGTTTAAAAATAATTTTATGCAAAGTTGGTAACACTGTGTGAATTCTGACGTTGCAGTGACAGGCCGTAGGAACTTATCGTTCTGTTATTCACAATTGAATCAATCAATCAATCAGTCTTAAGAAATCAACGAATTGTAAAGAAATCCAAGATGGTGGTTTTAGCAGAGCACTAATAGTGATGAAGAGAATCTTCTTTCTGAATATATTAAAATATAGTGCATAACCATTGCGTCATCAGTTTAAATATAGAAAGTATGATCATAAATTCATAACATGGATTTTACATTTCGGAACAACTTCAAAGCGGTTATTAGTCGCAACATTTTTTTTTAGAAGACCCTGCTTTCACCATAGCAAAAAACAGCATACACCAACAGCTACATTATTCGAATTGCATATTGTAATTTTGAAGCTTGTCCCCTATTGGATAAATCATCTTGCACCGTTCACCAGTCACCTGGAGAGAGATTGAGGGAGAGAGAGGGAGAGAGAGGGAGAATTCGAGGGGATGGGAGATTTTGTGAGAATGGGATGGAAATCAGAGGATTGCCGAGACGTGAACTAATGGCTACTGTCAGAATGTGACACAAACAGATTCAGGTTGCCAATCATAGGACTCCCTGTTGGAGAGCTCGTGGAACACTATATTGGAGGACCCCTATCGGTGTGCTTAGGAGGTAGTAATTTGTACCGGTCACTGAAATGTAATCTTTAGACCTCTTTTTTAGTGCTTTTGGTATTAGGTCCTGATCTTCTACGAGACTTGAGTTTACAAACTTTTTGCTACTTTGTTATTCCTATCAAGAGGTACAAAAAAAGAGCTTTGATAATATGTTTCTTATCCTTTTATCTAGAAGAAGTGCAAAAAAAAAAAAAAAAAAAAAAAAATATCAGGATTATTATTATTATTTCTTTCCAGTCAACTTGAGATTGTTGTCCTGATTGAAATTCGCCTTCTTGGTTGACATATGAGTGACAATCAAAATTTCATAGTTAGGACTATTAACTGCCTCTACAAAATCATTCTTTAACCAGGAAAACATAGTACATTAAATTTAAAATATATAGATGATCAACCCTTGCTAGGATTTTATGATCCAAAAATTGTGAATACTGTCTAAATACCATGCGGTCGTAACTCAGTTGATGGAGCATTGGATTAGCAAATCTAAAGATCTTAGAAACGAACCCAGTTGTCGTCAATTCTGACGGAGGCTTTTCCAGGGCTTTCTTCCTCAATTGCAGCAAGCGAATGCCGTAATGGTACCTCCAAACGGGACCTTGGTCAATTTCCTCCACACATCCTTCCCTTCCGCTATCCCAGCCTGAGCCAATGTTGCCTAAAGGCCATAAATGCAATGGAATCAAATAAGTCATTGTTAAAATTATCAAGGCTAATAACGTAGAAGGACTATTGAGTGCCCAGACTATTCCATAGTGTGTCCACCAATCATCTTTCTTGTATTGTTTTTTTTTACACGTATAAGCGTACAGAATACGAATTCAGATTAGTCACTTCCCTATGACTAAGACATCCATATGGAACGTTCTCTGTCTATGGTAACAGGTAAATACAACAACTCAGAGTAGTTTTTTCTTCATAAGTTCGTAAAAAGCATTCTGGTTATTTACTTCCCGGAATGAGTGTTTCCCCAAGTCGAGACAGCTAAAGCCCTTTTTCGTACAAAACACCATAGCCAAATTCTCAGTACCGGAAAGTAAAAATTATAAAATATCACTTCTTTAGGTTGGGTTCGATTATTAAGATCATATTCTATAAAAGTCCGTATAGTAAATTTGTTCCTAACGTTGTTATGGCTACTGAACATACTCAATGACAACACATACCTCAAGTTTCAGCGTAGTAATGATCTACGGTTTAATTATTCATTTTAAGTATTTCTATCCCTAGCAGCACAGAATATTGTACCAATATTGGGCCATTATCGCCGTATCGACCCACTATTGACCGATATTGGGTGCATTCAACGGACTAAGGTAGCACTAAGCGCTGAGAGAGCACTTGAATCTTATTGGTTTGCCTATAGGTAAGCAACCAATAAGATTAAAATGCTCTCTCAGCGCTTAGTCCCGTGAATGCGCCCATTGGCCTGCTATCCTGTGCTCCTTGGGATCTTATAGAAATGCAAAATCTTCGTCACTCATATGTTTTCTTCTACCGATTAAATACTTAAACGAAACCTTCGAAATATGGAAATGGAGAAGAATTGTTTATTTATAGCATTTAGGCATCTAAGGCTCAGGCTGAAGATGGGCAATGAGGAAGTGTTGAAAAGAGTAAGGTGGAAGACGAATACTAGGAAGAATGAAGAAGAGATAAAGAAACTGATTGGGACATTGACTGCATAGATATTGTACGTACACTGAGGGATTCAATTGATAGTATAACTAAAGGCATAAGAGGAAGACGGAACCAACTATTTAATACTATTAAGGAAGATAAATCTATGCTGAGATACAAGAGTTTTCCTCAGAGAGGGAGAGCTTATTGCAGTTTATATGTTGGATATAACGGATTTTGAATTATCATCGTAATACACTAAGTAAATACGAAATTTAAGCTGAATTTTCAAACTAAGATCGTTATACTGTACTTTATAGTTGTGAGGATTTTAAGGACACAAAACTTACATATAAAACAAATTCCTTAATTACTCAAAAGTAGTTTACAAAAACTGAGTTAGGAAAGTATTTTACCGAGTGGCCGTAGCTTAGGTGGTACAACGTTAGCTTAGCAATCGGAAGGTTCCGGGGGCGATCCGTGCGGATGTCCATTCTGACTAAGGGTTTCTCCTCAGTCACACAAAGCAAATAAAAGGCTAGTATCTACAAACTAGGTCCTGGCCAATCACCTTCCAATATCATCTCCCTCACTCTACCCCGGCCTGGACCTGAGATGCCTAAAGGCCATAAATTAAATTCAAATTCAGGGAAGTATATTAAGTTTGTAATCGGAGACAGTCACTTATTTCAGGATTTCATTGCCTGAGTGGGTATCTTCTGAGTTGTCTCGTAAAGTGCGAGATGTGATTGGAAATTACAGATAAATAGAATTCCAGAGTATGCCAGTCGTGGAAAAAATTGTTCTAATGCAAGAAGTGGGGTTTGAAGCAGATTTTAATACGTATATAGCGAGGTTTTGATTTACGATCATTTAGGCATAGATAGGAAAACAACTCGGATGTTATCTTCTTGTACACAAAAGAAACATATTTGTGTGTGTGTGTGGGGGGGGGGGTAATTGGACATAACGCGTTTTGATACTACACGCCACACATAACATATCACTACATTGCATGACATTCTACATAGGACATCAATAAGACTCTTCATCACAGACTCAAGATTACATTCATATGCATTTAACGTAGTGTAATTCATATTCTAACACCTATAATCAGGACCGCAGCTTGTATTTTTGCAAGTGGGAGCAAACTTCGATTTGAGCCCATTCAATGGATTCCAAAGCTCATAACGGCTCTCCTTGGAGTTCCTCAGTCCGAGGCACGTGCCCCTTTGTTCCACTCTAATTGCGGCCCTGCCTATAATACGAACATCCTAAAACGCTAAAAACCCAGTAAACAAAAGGAGCAAATGTCCTAAAGATTCTAAAATTTGAAACTGGGCTGCAACTATAGCAAATAAAAGACATGAAATGTATTTGAAACTTCGCGAAAATATCTTATTTTCATTATTTAAAAAAAAAGTGTAACAGTTAAAGAGTATTCAGTGATAAGTCTTTCCTCTTACACCTTCTTAAAATGGGTCAATGATTCTAACTTCGTTGACCAAAAATACCACTAAAAATATTACAACTAATTTCCACAGAATTGATGAGTTCTTGACGGAAAAAGAGACAAAAAAAATTTCATTCAGCAAGAAAAAAAAAGCTTGACACATTAATGACTCTAAAAGAAACAGGTGGAAGATTATAAGAATATAAGAGGGAAAAAAAGAAGTTTAAAACAACGGAAGAGAAGTAGACACAGAGAAGAACTGAGGAAAATGAAATTTAAGAAGAACGACGAGAGGACCACCAAAGTTAAGTCCGTAATAGTAAGAAAAAATGCAGAGATAGAGAAGAAGAAGATTGAGGCGGAGTGAATACCCCAAAAAATGTTTTCTTGATGGGTTCAAGGTTGCTGTTACTATAAGGTGGATTTCATCTTCAACCCCGATAGAAAAAAAATTCAGTCAGACAGACAGACGTAAAACCCTTGCGGGATTGGCCTCAGTGACTGATGATGGACACTCCCCTATCTCATTTACTACCTCACCTGCAATTTGAGGGCCAATCAAGAGGCGTTCACCAAACTCTGAGTCTTCAGGTAATTATCTTTTGATGTTCGCCTGCCTGCCTACTTTCTTTCCCTTTGAGAAAGAGGAAACAAAACAAAAAAAAATCTCTTCCCAAATAGCATACTACGTTGCATACAAGCACTGACGTATAACCACGAAAATAATATAGAACGCCTTTGACTCATTATCATTGTTACCAACTGTTTTTCTAAATCTTTTTCTGTTATGTACATCAGAACTAAAGTCGAAAATAAATACTATACTTTTCCCCACATACACCAAAAATGTCTGAATATAAATACATATGAGTGTAAATTACTGCTAATGATGCTGTAGAATTTGAAATCTGTGAGGAAACAACATAGACTCAATAATGTTACTAAGCTATATATAGATTTCTTTTAGATCAAGGAAGATCGGGATGTAGTTTTTTAAAGCGAAAATTCAATTCATAGAAAATAATATTATTTTAATAAAAATATGTTGTTGTTTGGTCTTAATGGAAATGGTAAAAGATTAAAAAAAAAAAGAATTAAAATAATTCTCTATCTACTGTCCTATCCAACTTCATATTTGAAAAGCCATAGAATATTGGTAGATCTATAGATCTATAATTCTAAATCTTGTCAGAAAGAGATCTTCATTGTTGAGAGGAAGTACGATATCGTATTTCTAAATCGCTCTTCTATCGTGTTAATATTTATAATGAAATAGCGTGACATGTATGTAGATTTATACATGGTTGAGTGTAAGAGAAGGCCTTTGTAGCCTTAACTCCGCCATAGAAAATAAGACAATAAATAAATATATTTCTATGGTTTGAAATCTTGTCAGAAGATACTGATAATAGTTGAAAACAAATACGATATTACTAGATCTTAATTTTAAATCACTATCAATTAAATTATATTTTTTGAAATGAAATAGGATGCTTTCGTTTTAAATGTTATGTAAATACGAAAATTATGATTGAAAACAAACACAGTATTTATAATTCTATCATATAAATCACGTATTTGAAAGGGATCAGGGTATGGCTATTGGCTAGATCTATATTTATATCTACTTTCTTATCAAAAGGGGTGATATTTTGATTGCATAGAATAAAGGGATAGAATATAATAAGATCCAACTTTCTATCGTTTTAAATTTTATTTAGAAAAGTAACTGATGATTGAAAGCAAATACTGTACGATGTTTAAATCTTATTTAAAAAGGCATAGAAATATGTGCATCAAACAACTTCCTATGTTTCAAATCCTGTCAGAAGATGAAAGCCATTGTTGAAAAGAAACTACCATATTTCTAGAGGCAGTCTTTCATCATTTATATCTCTAGATTTTCAAAAGGCATGTAAATGTATTTTCTATGTGTTAAATCTTATCTACAGAAGAGTCATTCTTGACAGATATACGATCTTCTCTTCTACTAACTAAATCTTTTTTTTAAAATCAACTTCGATATAGATATATTTTTATATCTTTTAAAATCTTATTAAAAGATAATAGTCATATTTGAGAAAAAAACAGACTTTTTTGTAGATCTATTTTTCTATCAAATAAATCTTGTTAACAGCAACTCGTTGGATATTTCTAAATATAGTTCGACTATAAGTGTGTGTATATAATTAACTTTATGTATTCCAAATGAAAAATATATAAGTTCTTGTTTTACATAATGGTTCGTTCGGGCTATCATATTGCTACTTAAAATCTTAATAAAAGCAGAAAAATTAAGTTATTTACAAAAGTACCACATAGATGTCTTAGGAATAGAAGGAATAAAGTAAAATAAAACTTTAGCTCTAGAAGTGACAAAATCAGATGAGCTGTTTGTATGTATGGATTCCATATATCTTACGTTGTTTGTAATCTATTAACAGCTCCACGGCAGTCTTGCATATTTCTCTGTACGTCAGTAGAATATAAAGGAACATTGAAAACTACTGTGGGAAACGTCAAAATTTAGTCACTGTGAAAATATTTAGAAAGGAATTTGCTCTGTAAATCAGGTAAAACACAAAGCTATATTAGGAGTTAATATTTTTTTTAAAAAAAGAAGCAATTAGTATCCACAAAGAATAAGAAGTTTGTGAAAGATATTATTATTTATCAAGGAGCGCCATCTTGTTACTTGTTAATCACCCAAACCTTTGAATGGAGAGAATTCCATTAGCATGTTCGACCACATTCAATGACACAATGAATTTCAGTTTCTGCAATATTACACAATAATTCCCATGTAACAACTGGCACATAAGCAGCAAGATCGGAGAACATGGCGGT
>JAGDQP010006835.1:0-34041 GCA_022664845.1 Lepisma saccharinum | reverse complement strand
CCATTCACCCTATTCCAAACCACGGGCCGTGTTTATGTGTGGAGAACGCCCAAAGAAGCGTATGATCTGCAGTGTCTCCGCCCAACTGTGAAACATGGCGGCGGCACGGTGATGCTGTGGGCCGCAATATCATGGTTTTCATTGGGTCCTGTGGTCACACTTAGCGGACGCATCACTGCCAACGATTATGTCGCAATTTTAGGAGACCACTTGCATCCTATGGTCCGGATGTTGTTCCCGGACAATGACGCCATATTCCAGGATGATAATGCACCCATTCACACAGCTGGAGTTGTTGCAGCGTGGTTTGAGGAACATCGGGATGAAGTTCAACACCTCCCCTGGCCCGCCCAATCCCCAGATCTCAACATAATTGAACATCTGTGGTCCATCTTGGAAACACGACTCCGGCGACGATTTCCACCTCCATCCTCTCTCACAGAACTGGCCGATGCCCTGCACGAGGAATGGTGTAATATTCCACTTGCTACCATTCACGACCTCTATGCCTCCATCCCACGTCGCATCAAGGCTGTTCTGAAGGCGAAAGGTGGCCCGACACCATATTAATCTGGTAAGTTGCACTTTCGTTCAGGTGTTTCCATTATTCTGATAAGCATCTGTATATACTCGCGCTTTATTTCGCTGGGAGCCTGCCTCCAGACCCCCCCTAGTGGGTTCGCCCTCAACTTCAGTGCTTTTGAGAGGATGCGCCTCCTTTATCTTAACCAAATTCTCAATGCAGCATCACACCACCATGGTGTCCATCTGCACCCTCCCACGGGGGGCTGCGCCCCCTAAAGGGAGGTTTGCCCCATTTATTGTAACCTGTTCTTGGTCATACACCTTCAAAAAAAATTCGTTTCTCTACCATCAATGATTTGGAAATTTGGCTTTCGGGGCGGCCATTTTGGATCCAAGCTGACGACTTTTTGAAAGTTTTCTTATATTGTCGTGAGCTACTTGTGATGGTACACCTTCAAGTAAAATTTCATTTATCCAGCTCAAACGATATGCAAAATGGGATTTTTTGCAGCCATTTTGGATCCAAAATGACGACTGTTCTAAAATGTTGTAATATTTCCCTAAACTACTCGTCATAATGCACCTTTATGTCGAATTTAGTTTCTCTGGTTCACACGGTTTGAAAAATGTTTTTGGTCCGCCATTTTGGATCCAAGATGGCGTCTTTGGATACATCATGTAATATTTTAGTAACATACAAATGATAATGTACCGTGTTACCAAATTTGATATTTCTAGCTGCAGCCGTTTAGGCTGTGTATTCTATACAACAATGGGTTCGGCGGCCATTTTGAATCCAAGATGGCGAATTTTTCAACATTTCGTAATATTTTCTTCAACTACTAGTGACAATACACGTTTATGCCAAATATCGTATCTCTAGCTCAAACGATATGGAAAATAGAGTTCTTGCTTCCGCCATTTTGGATCCAAGATGGCGTCCTTGAATTCATTAGGTAACATTTTCGTAATCAAACAGTGATGTTTTACCTTTATGCCAAATTTGATTTCAATAGCCCCAGCGATTTTGGCTGTGTATTCTATATACAACAATGGGTTCGGTGGCCATTTTGGATCCATGATGGCGACCGATTTTGCTCATTAACGAACTTAACCGAGCTATTAAGTCTAGAAACAACATATACAAATTTGGTTCAAATATCTTCAAAATTATATATATATATATACATACTCGTATATAACGCCAACGCCCTAGCCGAGCTGGTCTACCGGTTCCCATAAGATTACCGAAGTCAAGCAGCTCTGGGTCTGGTCAGTGCTTGGACGGGTGACCGTTGTAGTACTCCAGATGGTGTTGCCTGTGCGGCGTCCACCCAGCGTCGTGAGGCCAATTGGGGAGCTACCTGAATAAAGAGGTAGCGATCACAGTTGAGAGCTTCGGCTCTCCTCTCCCAACACGTCTGGTCAGCGTGGGAGCAGTAGACCACCTCCTCCCTCCGGGAGAGGCCTCATCCAGTAGTGGATTGAATATGGCTGTGTATTATATATATATATATATATATATATATCAAGCCTTTAACCATTAAAAAGGATGAATTAGCTTTATTGTAATAATTAATAAATTTAATAAAGATGTGCATGGACGAAAGAAAAGTGTTGTTATTAAAATAATTGTAGATAAATTAAGCCCATGTTTTGCTGCCATCTTTTATCCTGAATTGTACTACAGTCGGAAAACACTTTTCGGGGATTGTAAAATCTATGTTCTCCGACCCTTTTATATTATTAGTCTAATAAATCTGGAATATAAAGGATGTAATTGTTTGCTTTAGCACTTTTGTAATAAAATGTAAAATTTCTACTAAGAAAAGTGTATTTTCTGACATGTAATATTAGAAAGTATTTGTAAAATTACTAAGAAAATTACATCTTAATAAGTAAACTATATTCTTTTCACATTTTCCTGGGTAATTTTACAAATTGTGTACAAAAAAGTAGAATACACTGCAATTCGGCCAGTACTGTATATAGCAATTTATTTGACTAAATTTACGAAGACTAATTTTTCCTTTGGATATTAATATATTTATTGATATCCACAAAATAATAAAAAATGAATTGAATTGAATTTAAGACCTTTTAATCGTATTCCATCCATAGACGCAGTAACGGACAGATCTTATAGTATATTGAAGGCAGTTCTTGAAGAATCAAGCAATATATTTATTTTGCTCCCATTGATAATGATTGCATATAAGTGTTTTAGAAAACATTATATCCAAACTTTAAAAAGAAAAGAAAAAAACAAGACATGAAATAAGAAGAATTAAGCAGGAAAGATGGCGTCTAAGCAGTTGTTGGATTAAGAATGAGAAAGAAGAACATAATAGCGAAGATGTTAATAAGTAGGTTTTATGCACTTGACTTCTTTTTTTCTCAGACTACGTTAATGTTTTAAAAACTAAGGCCTGAAGGTCATTTTAATTTAAGAGAATTTTGTAAAGAGAAAAATCCTTTCATGTATAATTAACTGGCGCCACTTAGTAATTTCTTATGTTCTCTTGTGAATCCCTTTCCCCCCACTACACACCAAATTCACTTTCCAAACATCCAGCGCCATTTTCTAACAAACTTATGAGATGGTTACAAAATAAAGTTTACATAAAAGTTATAACTAAACTCTTTTTTTTTTTTTACATTTATACCGTAGAATATCGCAGAGGGCCAGAAATTCTATCTACTAGCTGCGAGCGTTTAAATTAGGAGTGTTCCGATTTACGGTATATCGAATCGATGTTTAAAAAGTATCGAAACTTAATATTGAAATATGTTGATATTCGATATTTCAATATTTCGATTCTATATCTTAGTTCGATATTCTGGGTTGAAATTTTGGTACGATATTGCGATATCTTCATTCGGTATTTCAGTTCGATAGTTTGATTTATTCTTTTTTCTTAAAAGAGAAGAACATAAGTACTTTTTCTAGAATTTCTATTGGCCTGGATAAGCATCTGTAGGCGAAACCCGTCACATGTATGAGGGAAGACATCCCTCAACGAGCACTCTTGCTCAAGCAACGATGAAAAAATTATCAGGCAATGTCTCGACTCTAGGTACAGTTCCGGCTTTCACCTAATGGGACTTGGCAAAACACTAGAAAGCCTCAGTCAGAACTCGAACTCCAGTATCACTGCCTTCTCAACCCTAATAGAAAGTCAGAGACTATAACAACTGGATCACGGGGCTGGATAAACCACGCATCAGGCTGGTTACAATCTTCTGGTTACTTCCAGCAATAACTTCCGTAGATACCAAAATATTATATAAAATCCTACGTTGTGGGAGGAGGAGGCAATAATTATCACGATTATTGAATAATTTGATTACTTAAAAACGCATTATCAATCAGTGTAGCAACACTATCACTTGAAGAAAAAAATCCAGGACAACTTCGAAAAGGAATGTCCTAAATTGATCGAGTGGGGGATCAAATTTAACTGCAACTTTCGATTTTCATTAAGATTTTGTAGAACATTTATGGAATATAACTTGATGAAAAGTTGGCGTCATATTGAAAAAAAAATCATCCTGATCAAAATCACTTAAATAATTGCATAAGTTCCAGATAAAAGTAGACATTTGTCGGATCACACATGGATCCTACATAGAGTGTCTGTAAGGTGAATGCCGTGAAGAAAAAAATCTGAATGCATTAGTTACATAGAATATTACGTATTCACGACAGGGATAATTTGTATAGCTCGACCAATTAAGTGTTACCGGACTTTATGTAGACCCTGTAATGTTAATTTCGCATCTTGAGTAGAAATATCCACTAATGAACGTCAGTTTAAGATTAAATGAAGTTAACTATATTGATTTCTGACTTATTTATTCATTACGTTTTTTCTCCAAATTCCATGTATTTGTAACGGTATGATCGAAGCTTTTGGTATATTTATTGGTGGATAATATTAACCATATTATTATTTCTCATGCAGTTTTAAACCCAAACCGTGGAAATTTAAAATTAAATGGCAATTCTAATAATAATAATAATAGTAATAATAATAAATAACATCGATGTCATACAAAATTCTCAAATCGCATCTTAATATTAGTTATTGTGTAAAGATGAAATCTTTATCAAAAAGCATTTACTTATTGAGTTTTATTTTATTTCTTTAGTTGCTTAGAATGAGTACTTGGCGTGTCTGTTGAATAACGTCTCTCTGCTACCAGAATTTCCGAGAAAAAAAATATGCGAAAATAAAAAAGCAAAATATTTTATCTTCCTGAGATTTACCTGGTATAACTGAAAAATAACTAATCCAATTGGTCATCCTGTGAGTACGGGCTATGTGTACCTCTCCAAGTCTAATTGTTTACAGTGGCGTAGGTCATATCCCTTACCAATCATGTAGGGATAGGCTTGCTACATTTTATTTTATTACTTGACCATTAAAAGAAAATCGATTTACTGAGTATATTGTTGTTGTTGAGTATAGAAAGACGTTTAGAGAACGACATTGTCCTATTCCTCTAGTTTGTGGCTACGAAATTGATCATATTAATACGTATTTCAGAACCAGCTATTTGGGTATGAAACATATATTTCCCTATTATATTCAATTACATTTAAGAGACTTTTTTTTGTTTGTTTTTCGAAAACCCGATAATTGTATCGGAGTTATTTGTTCAGAAGATACCATATTTTATCCAATAAAAAAGTACAAACACCGGAAATCTTGATATCAATATTTTTGAACTAGGGTACATAACTGAGGTGCATATTCCCACATTGCCTGGGCGACTGCTTTTTATTCCAGCAGACCTTCCCCCCGCCCCCCCCCCCAATGGAGGATGTTGCCCCAAATGCTCGAGCACATAACCCTAACTTTATTTTTTTTTACCTTTGAAATGAAAATCGATAGAAATTCTGCAACACATTACACCCAAGAAATTTGGGTACTTCACCCCACCCTGAAATGAAAAATCATAGCAGAATCCCTGTTTCACATTATGCTTTTATCGTTCTTGAGATTGAAAAAAGTTCAATCTGCAAGAATTAGTCTGTCACACCTAAAACACGGAAGGTTTGGATATCCCATTAATTTTACTAAACAAACTACGAGGACTTCGAAAATCACATCAATTCTTTCTTCCAATGTATGTGTTGTTTTGCTTCCAGAGCAAAAAAATATTGAAGAGGGGGGCGGGGCATGTGCTATGGCACTAATTTCTTGTAATAATTCAAGAACGAAATCGTTTTTTGAAATTGAAATCGAGAACGAAAATTCTATTGCTGTGATCTCGTGAATCGAATTGTATAAGGATTGTGTATAAACTGTAAACATGGCTGAAATAAGATGGTGTTCTTAACTTTGAGTATACATAGTTTCAGCCTACTACGCGTTAGCCCATTCACTTTCAATCGAAAAGAACGTCTTTTTCCCGGTAACGGGCTACTATACTAGTTAACTTGATCCATCTGCTCGGGTTTTCTGTTCCATTGATATCAAATTTACATCCACTTCCTATTGTTCAAACAACTTGAAACTTTTATATATATATCTCTGACAACTATAAAGAAATCAGTTACTAATAAATTGAAATCTAAGAAAACCGCCCGGAGAATTTCTTTTCCTCGTCACTAACGCTTGGCAGTTTCGGAAATCATCTGGCTTTATTGCCTACTATTCAAGAATAAGCTCAGAACTTTTCTAGTCTTCAATAGGAAGTTGTATCGATAATAATTTACAAAATATCAAGAAAAGATTTAAAGAAAATATATTTAAAGAACATAAAGCGCTTTTATCTAAAATACAGTAAAAAATATAAAACAAATGTTCAGCTATTTATAACTTTTAGAATTAAACGACTAACAATAAAGCGTGGAGCGCTTATAGCAAACACTCGTAGTTGCTATTACGTTATGCTAACGAGAACATCACTTCTTGCAGTAGTTATTACGTTATGCTAACGTGAACATCATTCGTTACAAGGGCTCCACGCTTTATATTTAGTCACATAATTCTAAAAGTTATAAATAGATGAAAAATTATTTTATATTTTTTTACTGTATCTTAGATAAAAGCCCGGTTTTGAATATAGTTTTTATATTTTAATTTTTTATTGGTTAATATAAAGAGTCTTTTGTAAATATAACGATGATGCAGTTAACGGCTTTTGAAAACACACGGTTCTAATTTATAATATTGAATTTCTTCAAAATTTTATTTCATTTTAAGCAAAGAAAGCGATCATTTTCAGAAAGTGTATGTTCTTCAGTTTGGCCACAGAGAAATGTACCTGTAGGGTACAGAATAGAGTTTATTCAAGTGGTAATAACCTAATCTCAATAAATTGGAACGCAAAATTCAATTTATATCTTCTACAAAGCTGATTTCGGACCATCTTTCTTTTCTTCTGGATTAATTATCAATATTGTTTGTCATTGGCTGATTGGTGAATCAGATGACCGAAAAACGAAAAAAATAAAAAAATAAACCTGATTGGACAAGGTAGTTTTCCAGTTCACTCCCAATCCCTTGCTGCTCGTTCGCCAATAACTTAATTAACTCTCTGGCATATTCTCTTCACGAAGACAAATGATGGAGTCTTCGACATAAATGCAAGGCCACGACCAATCATATTTCTGTTCTCTCTGTATGCGGAGTCAGAGGAAACCATGCTGAGAAGCACCATCTCGGTCCTATTTTCATCTTTGTGTTTTGTTGTTGTAACTGCGCACCGCCAAAGGAGCTTGTAAAACAAGGAAAAGGGACTGCACGTAGGTGGAACCAGCATGGAGCATTTGTAGAGATTTTAAAAGAGTGTCAATCAATCAATCAATAGAGAAGGCATATTGGAATATCAGTGTAAGACAAGCTCTCAATCTTGAAAAGAAACACGTTTTCTTTGTTGATCTTCATAAATAAACTGCAACTTTTCTAATTGAGTTATTTTAGAGAAACGTAACCCAATAAATTTGTAGTGTGCACAACGTAAAGGAATAGGTCTAAGGGTGTTTTGTAATATTTTTGAAATATTAGATATATTAACATATTAGCTGCTAATGCTCTGGGTCTTTGGGCGAAAACAAATGGGTGCATTTTTATTATTACTAGTACTACTATTATTAGTACTGTTACTATTTTTATTACTACTACTATAAAGCTACTATCAACTGCGATTACTTCTACATCACTATGACTACTACAACTGCAGCTACTTCCAGTACTATTATCAAGCTACTATTTCTACCCCTCTTCTACCACTTCTCCTACTGCTACTACTATTTCACCTCCCCCTCCCTGTTCCTCCTACTACTATCTATTACTAGTACTACTGCTTTAAGGCTAAAACATCTACCACTACGACTACTTATATAACTAGAATGTCTACCACTAAAATCCTGCCACAGCGAAAATTAATCCATCGAGACCCATTACCATGGAAACGATACTCAGATTACATTTTAATACGTCTGAAACGTAGATTAACACGTTGTATCATCCTGCGAAATTTTATTGTAATTTGTTCAAACGTTTTCATGTATGGTATGTTCCTACATCTATTGGTTTTCATATACCGCATATACAGTAGATAAATATGGGATTCCTCAGGGAATGAAACTGGTGCCTTTGTTTTAACGACGGTGAGAATTTGAATTTTATTAATGGCCTTTAGGCATCTAAGGCTCTGGATAGGGGAGGGGAAAGGATTCGTGAAGGTGTAGGCAAGGATCTATGTTAAAGGTGCCATCCCAGCATTTGCCTGTGGCTGAGGAAAAAGCCTGGAAAGCTTCATACCTTTTACAATTGGAGATAGCCATTAAAGTTGATACACCTCTGTTTCTAATTTACGACCAGTCTAATCAAGTTATTTTAGTGTTTATTGTGATCTTCTATTGTGAAAGAAGAATTAGAAATGAATAAAAAAAGACAATGGGAAAAGCGGGGTAATACTACAGAAAGAGATAAGCTAGTATAACCTATACGCTTTTCAATAAATTTACTTACTTTGCTAAGTCCTTTCTTCATTCGACGCAAGAAAAATTTCTGTACCAATTGAACTTGTGGAACCTTATGACATATTTTCTTCTTGGAAATAAGGATTATTAAAATGGAAATTTCTACAAGAAATTAATTAGAATTTATTATAATAATCCTTATTTCTAAGAAGAAAATATCTCGTGAATCCTACACTTATGTATCTTCACAACGCCATGCATTATGTTGAAGGAGCTATTGAGTCATATTTTTTTTAAACCACAGGATAGATACATGGTATTTGTGGAAATGTGTAAAAATCCATGTTAAAGACTTTTTTGGTCCTCGCCAAGTAAGTTACTGATGCTTATTAGGAAACTTGCTAGTAAAATTCTGTTTTGAGCATCTTGTGGACCAATACTGTCAAGATTTTATGAATCGTTATTGTTTCCCTCATAAAATGCTCGTGAAGATTCTTAATACTGTATACAGTGATTACACGAAACTTCTCTACTTGTTATAACATTTAATTGTTTTGGTGTGCATGGAGGGGAGAGGGGTATGTAAGATAGGTACGAGTTGTCTGTACAGGTAACTTTACCACTTAACTATACTGGGAAGTATTCTGGTTTGGTCTTTTACACAGTATACCATCTATTTCGGCCATATGCAAGGATTCTTCCCGGATTTTCAGTTCGCGGTGTGTAAAGCCAAAGTAGGAGTGTACATGGGGTGTAAGTAGAATATTACAAGGATTTTCTCGATTTTTAATCATCACATGATGCAAGTTATTCTCAATTTCGTTAGTCCAGAATTATTTCCAACAAAGTAATTATAAGCAAATATATAAAATATTTCATCACGAGATGGTTCGCAAATGTGAAACAACTTCAATCGGGAACTAAAGTAACATACTTGGAGAAGATAAACATTAAATTAATTAAATGTTTATTAATTATCTTTGTTTTTCCTCCATCTGTTGTCCCTTTTAAAAAGGTATCTATTTATTTTCATAAAGAATACCGCTTTCCTCTTTTGGCCATTTATACAACTAATAAAGATATCTCAATAAAAACGATAGTAAGTACTGTGATTGTAAGAATCACTATAAGAACATCTCATACAATTTTTCTCAAGCTAAAAGAGAGGTATTTACAACATCATGTCTTTAATGTACCAGCCAGAACAAAATGATCCGAAAGACAAATGATCACAAATTTATTTTAAAGCAAGACCAAGAAGAAGAAAAAAGAGTTTAGATAGAAAGGGAGGGGGAAAGGAGGAACAGAAAATATATCATACAGTACATAGACAAATCACTCATTACTCAGCTTGGTTCTTTTTTTCTTTTTAAAAAATGTAGTCCACATTCTGTTGCCATTTTAAATAAAGCCTTCCAATGAACTTATAAGTAGCCCTAAACACAAAAACACAAAAGGACAAAGTTCATAAGGCTAGATAGGAATGGAATCTAATCGCTACACGTGCTACACGAGAGCTTGAAACTGAATTATCATTATGAGCTTAAAGAAAGGGTAATTAAAAGAAGATTATGTCAAGAGGAATTTTCTTCTCCTACTCCCCCTTTTTGCTTCAATACCATTGTGTTATTCTTCATTCTCATTTATTCTTATTCTCCTTCTCATCTTCAGTTTTTCCCTTTTGCTTCATCACCGTGTTTCTTAACGAAAATAATTAATTACACACACATTCATTTACAGCGAATCTGAGACAAGGGAGTTATATATTTTATCCTATAGGGGGGAAAAGAAGCGTTGAAAAACCATACTGCGTGTCGAACAGATGATGACTCCATGTAGTTAAGGTCATAATTAACATCTAATGCTAATCGCATGTCTTTTGTTTTACACTCAGTTTGTGGATGAATGTTACAGTCACTCCCCCTTCTGCGCATTTGCAGCATATTTTCTTTTATGAGTTCTTTTTTCATTTCTTTATGGGGAAAAGCGAGAGAGTAATGAGAGAGGAGTAACCTGACATTGTATGAACTATTCGTTTTAAATAGTGTGGCACAAAAGATCATTAAACTGTGTACCACGTGAAAGGACCAATAGTTCACATACTTTTGAGTTTCCGAAGCCTCTATACTTGTAAGGTATCAGTTGTGGACGCTTATATCATGCAAAAATCCTTACACAAGTTGTTTGACAAAGATATACTTTGTATTATGTTCGTTGTTTGAATTCATTTGGTTTATTCTTTACAGCAAGTAGTAGACATATTCCACCTACCTTGTTCGTACAGCTTTACTATTCAAGTTTGCTTTGTCATAACTTTGTTTACCACTCAATCTTGTTTTCTCTTCAAGTTTGTTTTCTCTTCGACTTTGTTTCCTCTAAAACTTTGTTTTCTCTTCAACTTTGTTTCCTCTAAAACTTTCTCTTCAACTCTGTTTCCTCTTTAACTTTGTTTTCCTCTTCAATTTGGTTTCCTCTTCAACTTTGTTCCTTCCTCAACTTTCTCTTCAATTCTGTCTCCTGTTTAATTTTATCTTCAACACTGTTTCCTCTTAAACTCTGCTTCCTCTTCAAGCCTGTTTCCTCCTCAACTTTCTCTTTCAGTTTGTTTCTTCCTTAATTTTCTTTACAACTCTATTTCCTCTTCAACTTATTTCCTCCTCAACTTTGTTTCCTCCTAAACTTTCTCTTCAACTCCATTTCCTCTTTAACTTTCTTTCCTCCTCAACTTTGTTTCCTCTTCCATCACTATGTTTCATCCTCTATTTTCTTTTTAACTTGTTTCATGCTCAAACCGATTTTCTCCTCAATTTTATCTTTAGTATTCTGTCTTCCTCAACCCTCTTCAGTTTTCTTTTTGAATTTCTCTCCTCTTCAACTCTGCTTCCTGACAAGAGGCAAAATTGTCTTAATCTGCACGATGAGCGTTTCAAGGCCTTTGCATACATCTTGCCAGCATGAGACTAATACTACTTGTTGAGTGAGACCCGTTGCTGATTAAAAGAATAATGAAAACACCATTTAATGGACTAATGTAAAATAACTTAATCGTGCACAAGATATGTTCGTCGTGCACGTTCTTTCGTCCTTGATTAAGCAGCCGCACCGACCTGCTGACCATGCTATCACTCAGTCCTTACCTTGAAGCACCCAGTGAGGTACCTGATAACGGTGTACGTTTTTTAAACATAATCACCAATTTTTGGAACAGCCGTAGTAGTTGTGCTTGAAGGAGTTTTATAAGATTAGTGATTGGTGATAACTTGTGTGGTTTTTATAGTAACAGTATCTTAAGAAAAAAAGCATATTCACTAATTATGTAAGAAGGGATCTATTCCCTCCAAAATTAGTATTCTGCTAGAGTGGACAAGGACAATTCTCTAAGTTTTAATGGTACCAGAACTTTCGGTTTATTGCTGTTTCCATGGTAACGAGCCTCAATTTTAAAACTTACATTCGCGCCTCATGTGAGGATGATGAGATCAAATTGCTTCTAACCTGGTATGAGTATATAGGAATCAACCATTAATACATAAACCACAATAGAATATTAGACTAGTTTCAGTATCCATGGTAACGAACACATATTCAAATTGAATTGAATTTATTCAGATCGAGATAGGGTAGGGGAGAGGATGTTGGAATGTAGTTGGCCAGGGCTCAGTAGGTATGTACCATCCCAGCATTTGCCTCACTCCAGAGATTCCGCCAGATCCCCCTTCTGGGGCGTGTCAACCCCACAAAATCTCGACTTTGAAATTTTTGCAGTCAAAAATCGATAGAAACCGTGCAAAACTGCACTTCCACTCTCCCAATTTTGACTTTCCAATACCCCAAACTGAAAATCCTGGCGGAATCCCTCAATTAGTATAGGCGGACGCTGGGACCGTTTCCAGGAGCTTCCAATTGCAAAGCCAACGTCCTACCAACTGTACTATACGGTCGCTCGGTACATATATATTCAAGAATTGTGTAAGAACGATAAATCCGATTCCAAATTTTGATATATGGTGACATGGGGTAGTGCCAACAGAGGGTAATGTCAATATTTAAATTTTAGAGATGTGTAACTTGTAAGTGATAAGTCCGAGATTCATGGGAGTGGTACCATTTATAGATGAAGAGGTCTTCTGTTGTATCTGGAAGTTGAAATTTTGCACAGTGACGTAAGTCGGATGACAATACAATATTCCATTGTTACTTTCATAACGTTCTATATTATAAAAGCATATCTTAATATTTTTAAGTGTGGACTTCTTTATCCTAAAATAAATACAAGAATTTATAAAATGACTGTATATGAGAGCGCTCCCCATGCTTTTCTTGTTAAGCATGTATGAACAAAATATTTTTTTTACTTTTAGTATGAATTGTTTAAGAAAAGTATGTCTTTAAAAATATTTTATTATTTTTTTAGTTTCTTCTCTTGCTTTACGGATTTTTTTACATAGGTATTTTATATCTCCAGTCTTTTTATTTTCATGTACTGTTTCTTCACTCATTTTTTAGGTAGATTTCGAAGAAAATATACCTATTGAGATCGGTACGATATGAAAGTGTATTTATATATATATATATATATATTAACACGCTAGCGGCCATAATTTTGAAGATATTTGAACCAAATTTTTATATGTTGTTTCTAGGCTTAATAGCTCGGTTAAGTTCGTTAATGAGCAAAATCGGTCGCCGTCTTGGATCCAAAATGGCCGCCGAACCCATTGTTGTATAGAATACACAGCCTAAACCGCTGGATCTATTGAAATCTAATTTGGCATAAAGGTACAACATCACTTTTTGATTATGAAAATTTTACCTAATGAGTTCAAAGACGTCATCTTGGATCCAAAATGGCGGACCTAAAAACCCAATTTCCAAATCATTGAAGGTAGAGAAACGAAATTTTCAATGAAGGTGTATGACCAAGAGTAGGTTACAATAAATGGGGCAAATCTTCCCTTTGGGGGCGCAGCCAACCGTGGGAGGGTGAAGATGTACTCCGTGGTGGTGTAGTGCTGCAGGGAGATTTTGGTTAAGATAAAGGAGGCGCATCCTCTCAAAAGCACTGAAGTTGGGGGGCGAGCCCCGGCTTCCAGCGAAACTTCGAAATCTACCTCAGCCTGTAGGCCTACCGAAAGGGATTTTTTTTATGATAATGTGTGTTTTTATCAATTCTTTGTACCTACGTATAAAACAACCTGCCAACTGACTTAAAAAAATTTGCCTGCCAAATTTTTGCGTACGTTTGAAAAGTATTCTCCTTTTTTACCATTATCTCCAGTTCTAACAAAGATATCAAGGTTACAATATTACCAAAATGAAGCCCATGGTGTTAGCTTTTCATCTGAAGGGATATCACCACCATCTAACGAATTAAGTGGAAAAAAAGTACCAGTTTAGCATTACCCTTCGATATCTACAACTGTAATATCTTTGTACAAACCCACTTATATTCAAGCTCTTTTGCAAAAACATGTTTATTAATAGATGAAAGTCCCAAATAATTTAAAGACGGAGTTAGATATTTTCTCGGTAACATTATTTAGATCTTTGGAGTTTTTTTTTTTTAATACAAACTTGCATAATTATAAAACTAACTACTTTAATAGTGTCCAGAGTTGATAACCATTTCAATTATAAAAATAGTGCAGCACATACTAAATTATCGTATTTTTTTTTATTTAGAGCTTACCCTGCAAAATAAGATCTTTTTTTCGATAAGCTATAACGACATTAATTAGAAAAATATTTAAGCAAGAGTCTAGAGAACCTTTGAAAAATAGACGGTATAATCTATCCTCATTTTTTTTTAGAATCAGTGACTAGCACAAGGATTCATATTTTACCATCGTTTTTTTTTTATTATTAATCTGTTCCCTCCCAAGATGAGAGGCAAATAACCAACCACCCCTCTAAACGCAACCCTGGGTTCGCCACTGCCTCTAAAAAATTGTGGATACAAAATCGGCATTTTGTATCCTACTATTCAAAGGCACAGTTTTTACAGTGTACATTACGTAAAGATTTTTTATATGTTACAGATAATTTGGAAATTTGTGAATGATGAAATTTTGGAGAAGGAAATAGACAACACTGATACGTTTCAACTCGGCCTGTTCTAGCCAGTTCAACCTAAAAGTTATTTCCTATGTTTATTCAACATTTGAGACTCATTCCTACATAATTTTTTGGATGTTTTACATGAGACTTTTCACTTCTTGCCGTTTTACGGGTAATCAACATTGTAGCTTTCAAATTCTGTTCCTAGAAATTTACACGCTCCATACAAAATATACAACGTAAAAGTAAACTCAATGCAAATAAGCTTGCCTTGCTAGCTAGGATAAATTGCAATAGACAAGAACATCGTATAGAGCTGGGAATTTTGATAAACTCCAACTTCCGCTATGCTAAAATGATAGAAAGACGTTCTTTCCACCTCCACTTCAACATATTGCATGCATTTTAGTTTCAAATCTATATCTGAGGAATAAAGTTTAAAACGTAAAGCTAGTTGCTATTTCAAGACTAGGCGATAAGCCAAACTTTATTGTTCAAAAGGAGTAGAGAGTGTGTTGCAATATCAAATAGATATTTTATGATTCTCCTATTCATATCCTTTAAATCCCTTGTAGAAATGTTTATTTTGGTTAGAAAAGCAAGGTAAGAAAGTAAAAGTTGTCTTCTTTTTCTGCATGCTGGAATTTTTCGTTATTTGCTGCGACTTTAAAAGTGCTGAGATGCCTTGAAAAACTACACCTATCGAGATTCCTTTCTAGGGTCCCATTATATCTAAATTTTACTTGCAAAACAAATATAAATTTAAAAAAAAATGCCTACTGAAGTTATCGTACAATTCTATCCGGATCGTGTGGGTTGGCAACCGTGATAGTGCCTCCTTCGCATGGATATTTCTGGTTGTGCTAAACTAGATCGGTAGTTAATTAGACTTTTCAGATAGGCCTATATAACAATTTATAATTCACGTTCTATGAGGATCTCTCTGAAAATAGCGTACTTTGTTCATTAAGTGTAAAATGATGTTTTCTTGTATTATAATTTCTACAAGTATCAAAAGTTTTTAATTTATATCAAATTCAAATGGACATGTTTTTTAAGAAGATTAAAGGAACAGCTTGTGAGATGAAACTTATACTAAACGGATGTGGTATCAATTTCATAATTATCAACACTGATCGTATGAAGAATTTCTATTAGCTTATTATGTACTGCCCTCTATTATTAATATAAATAAACATTATTCGTATAAATATTTTACTTAAAGTATACTTTTTAATAGCACAGTGTCAGCATCACCTTGAATAAAACACTCTTACCTGGTTATTGTTTAGCGTATAACTTGCTATCATCTTTATTTAATTAAATCAACGACTGCAGATCATGTGAAACGTAAGAACTTACCAATTTAACTTTCTGATTAGGAGAAATGGACAAAAAAACCGGAAGTTTTCAGGAACATTATCAGTAATTGACATTATCAGGGATAGGGAGGGGAAATGATGTAGGAAGGTATAGGCCAAGGCAAAGCAAATAGTGCAAATTTGTTGAGATTACATTAAAAAATAAACTGGCTGGTTACAAAATTACATTCTGTAAAGAAAACATTGACCTTTTTCTAGAAACATTATTACCGAGGGGCTGTAGCTCAGTTGGTAGAGCGTTGGCTTCGCACTCTGGAGATTCTGGGTTCAATAGCACTGACCGACCAGCATGACAGGTATTTTCCTGTTCTACCAGGCAAATGTTGGGATAGTGCCTTGAACTTAGACCCTAGCCGACTCCTTCCCACTACTTTTCCTTACTCCATCCCGTCCTAAGTTACAAATACCTAAAAATCTTAAATAAATTAAATTATATTCAATTCAATTCTAGAAACACTAGATTTTTTTTTACCTATCATTTTTGTACCAAATTGAATTGGATTATTTGTTCACAATTTACATATGATTCTAACAGAGGGAGCTTCTTAATCTCATCGATTCAATTGTTAATAATAAAGGTCAAGCTGTGATTGTACAAGGTAAGAAAATTTTTGATAAATTAAAGTACAGTAAAGGTTAGCCTCATGTTTGTAACTAGATTGAAGGAAACATGTGAAGAAACTGTCGAATGTATTCATTAAAACGCTAATGTGCAAATAAAAAAAATGCGCACAACTTAAAACACAAGAGACATTCTTCCTTCTACGTCCTAGTTGAGGAGGACGATTTTTTTATAATTGATAATCGAAATTCTGATAAAAATGAATTTAGTACTGTAAATTATACGGTAAATTATTAGAAGAGAAAATTATCAACTTATACAAGAATGATAGTGTTGAAGATTATAACCTTGAAGGTACTAATGCACAATATTAAAGGTTACGTCTCAAGAGAAACTTGAATTCACTGTTTACTATCAAAACGTTAATGGTATTAATACAAAGTTTTATCATAACTGTGATATCGCACTGGAAGCACATTTACTTATTGATATTATATATTGATCGTAGGTTGCTATATTATTTTGGTATTCAGGGGAAGGAGAATAAAAAAACGTTTATGTTGACTGTAGGAAAGCTGTTACGTATCAACAGTTGTTTTTGTTAGAAATTGTATGGGGTGTAAAGGTGATTATTAATAAATGGACGTTTTTAGAAAAAGACAGTTTCTAATATTCCCTGCAAGAGGAAAGTAAAAATAATAATAATGAAGGTCCGCAGAATTAGACGTTTATTTCCTCCATACAAGCTAGTAGCCAAAAGCAACTTTGGAAGCCATTGTCTTGTATAACAGCGAAGAATGATAGGCTGTAGGAGCAATGAAGAGACTTCTTGGCTTGAACTAATGGGAAGCGGTAGGCCACAAGGATTCTCTTAAGAACAGACCCCCCACCCACCCCTTCACTCTGCTTCTGCCCTTCGTCTTCTCTTGGGGTTGTACTGACGGCAGGCTGCAAAGGAGAAAAGACAGATGAGAGGCTGAAGGTGGTTAATAATGCCCAGGGTCAGCGGCTCGATTCTTGCGGTCAGTCACGCGCACTGACAAACGACGGCCATTGAGTAGATGAAATATGGAATGGAGTCCACGGTGTAGTCGTCAGTAGAGTGTTTAGAGATATATCTGTAGCTTTTCCATGAAAACTTATTGATAAGTAGTATTTCTTATCAAGTTCTAAGATACACATATTTTTTTGTAAAATGTTACTCCAATGCAAGTTTTCGAATAATTAACTGGGAAATTGTGTCAAGTTGGTAACCCTGTGAAGCGTAAAAATCCTAATAGTCTACTGGTGAAACATTCTCCAGCTGTATAGCAATAGATAAGTAAGACGACAGGCCTGCGAAATTACAAAACTGTGTTCTAAGAATCACGAAAATGACACTTTTCTGGAAAAGAAAGTATTTATTTTCTCCACTGAGGAATTGAATCCTGAGATTCCTATATAAAGAGGGATTTGTGTACAATTTTCAAGGAAAGAAGAATAAGCCAAAGAAAGTACACTCAAAATCACTGAAAATGACTGGTGGAAAAAAATTCTACACTATGGCAACACTGACACTATATACGTCACAAACATATAATATGAATCATATAAGGGCCTATTTCAATTCAACATAATTTTTTGCCCAATGTTGCCATATTGTGTCTTTTTTTATCAATTGACGCAATTTCCTATCGGTCATTTTGTATTAATCTTTGTGTACATTTTCCGTTGGATTTTATTTTGTAGTAAGTTGACAATCAATCATCCGGCAATCAGGATTCCGGTTCCGTCATTTTTCCAACATTTTGCTGGAGTGCATTTTTTAATTTGCCGTGTTGGCGCGCCGTTGTTTTCTAGAGGCGCCGTTTATGTTTGACTCCATAATCTGAGAGGCCTGTACTCCAGAATCAGATTGCTGTCTGCGCACAGTAGGGTTTACCTGATACCTATGTTCATCTTTTTACCGCTGGATGGCAATCTATTAGTTTAATTTTTTTAAACATTTTGGTGTTTTCCCTGATCTTTATCGCTTATTGGCATCAAAAGTCTTTTAAAATGAATTCAAAAATTAATTAACTAGTAAAAAAAAAACTAATAAAAAATAGAAATTAAAAACTGATCTTTATAAATTCCCAAAACACGAAATTTGTTATTTATTTTATATTAAATTTCTTTTTTTAAATCAACTTTTCAACTCTGCAACAAATATAACTCCTCTACTAAAAGTTGAAGGTTTAACATTCGATTTGCTTCCAAACTCTGGCAAGATAACATTGCAACTCTCTATAAGACATTAGGTTTGACTCCGCTTAATGAATTTCTAGAAGATCAAAAAAAGAAGTACGTCATCAAAGCTCAACAGAATAAACTACTAACCCAAAATATTGACATAAATCAGTTTGGAATACCAATATACCATCCAGTCACACATCAATAATTTTTACAATCCCAAGAAAATTAACCTACAAATTACAAAGGCAAGTGCATAAAATCCAACAAAATGGAATGAAATGGACTTGAGTGCCTCTCTACTGGTGCTGCACGGGCAGTTGGAATACACAGCAACAAATTTCCCTGAACAACCTTCTCTCCAATACCAATTCACTCTCTTGAGTAAGTTGACTATGTACGCCATTGACAAAGCAGACAATTACCAACAACAATTAGACAGGATTAGCATAAAACTTTATCCCTAGCCGATTCAAATCACACAAATATCATTATCTCATAAATTAAATTATTCTCAGGATGAAAGTGGCCTAATCCGGCCAGAAGTCCATCCCGGGGACCTTGCTGACCTGGGGTAAATTTACTTTATTCATTGATTGAATACAGGTAGTTCTTTTCTCTTAAGTATGTATAGAGTATACATAAAAGATCCGGATTTTTACATTCTTTTCTTTAGTTCACAATGGTTCGTGGTGTTCTCAAATCTTGCAATGTTAACTCATTTCCCGACGTCACGTAAAGATGAAATTTTGCACAGCGATGTAAGTCGGGTGACAATACAATATTCCAGTGCTACTTTCATATATTCCTATATATTTATATATTTTTAAAGCATATTTAATTTTTTATATATGGTCTTCTTTATCCTAAAATAAATACTAGCCTGCAACGACGTTGTATTTTGACTGGTTGCAGAACACTTTAGGATTTGGGTCACAAAACATTAGCTCGAGAAAAATTGTCCGAAAACTGAAATAATAATAAAAAACTTTATAAAGACATACTTTTCTAAAACAATTCATACTAAGAATTAAAAAATAATTTTGTTTAAGAATGACTAAAAAGAAAAGTATGGGGAGCGCCAGTTGAAGAATTTATGAAGTGACTATAAATGAGAGTGTGCCCCATGCTTTTCTTGGTATTACGAGAAACAGAATAAGGGGTCGTCTAAATGAGGTTACATAGATTTTTTTTTACTTTAATTTATTATTATTATTTTTCCAAGTAAATAATTATAAAACAGCATTACCATTATAATTAGTAATTATAAAACGTCTTACTCTTTACTTATGCACTATAAGGACATGATTTAAGGAAAAGTCACATTTCTTGCTTTTCTGATATTTAGCCAGAAGTACATAACACCCAAAATTTTAAACTTTAAACCCATATCTGGTTTTCAAGTATAAAAATTGATCCTATAAAATTAATGTTCAGGAGTTAGAGAACGAAAATAAGAAATATGATAGGTTTCATATTCTTGATTTAAAATATTTTAAATACAGGGTGGTAATCTAATCTACCTACAAACTAGGAGGGATGTTAGTACATAAAAATATGAAGAAAAAGTCCTAGTTATCGGGGTGGAAATTTCGCATTATTTCAGAGCTACAGGCTGCCCAAAGTGTAGGAATGGAACTTTTATAGAGCGTCACGTTTCCTATACCACTAACAGTATAGCTGATGCGACATGATATCGTCAAAAATTTTAAACTTTCTATATCGAAAAATGCTATATTTCAAAATTTGTGCTATGGGTATGCAAGGGAATTCCCAAAAGAAGTACGATATGCCCAGCAATTCTCTGGACTGAAGCACTAAAGTTCATTTTCCCACTCTTTTGGAGGCTTGTACGCTTATCTTTAAACGGTGTGGAAAATTACCCCGCCCACGATGACTAAGATCTTTTTCCTTATTTTGTATGCACTATCATCCTTCGAGGGTTGTTGATGTTACCACCTCGTATATATATACCCAGACAACACACGGACATCCCATGGATATCCTTGGCGGACATGTCGGATGTCCATAGGATGTCCGAAAAAGGTCCCGCGGATATCCAATGGATGTCCCTAGGACATCCATACGCAACTCCTGTAGACATCCGACGGACGTCCTTTTAGGTACGGTAAGGACATTTATAGGAGATGTAGAGATGTCCATGGGACATCCGTACGCAAGGTTTTTGGACATTCTATGGACGTCCTTTTTAGGTCAACAATGGGCATTTAAAGGACAAATACGGATGTCATCGGACATCCGTAAGCACGACTTTTCGACATTCTACAGATGTCCTCTTTAGGTCAGCAACGCACATTTATAGGACCTGTATAGAGATGTCCATCAGACAGGAACGAATTCATAATTTCTTTAAATGTACAATCCAGGCCCGGTAACGGAGTAACGGTAGTGCAAAAATGACATGAAAATTTCTATCCCCAACTTGTTTCACGGACGCCGGAAGCGTTCCTGTCATTAAAATAAAGTATATTCACAATGCTACTTTGAAGACGCTTACTCGGTCGGTGTTTATTACTTATTCAGATAGATTCTATCACCGGATAAATACAGTGTGACCGGATAAATAAATACAGTAGCTACAGCGAATTGGAACACACGACCCCTTGAATTCAATGCAATGTGATCAACATAATGTTACAAATCATAAAAGACACGGTATACGCTAAACGTTATTTAACCTACAGAGCATGTGTTTACTTAAAACATAAGTGGGCGTCTAACTCACTCTCATTGTCTTCAACACAAATGAATAATACATATCTTGAGGAATAACAGTGCAAGAGAGGAAATACTGCAAACCCATCACAATGTGGTAATTTTACATATTTTACAGATAGTTCAGTTGCAGGCCAGGTTCGTAAATCGGACAAATTCTTACAAAAATAAACGACTACTAAATATGACTTGCATTGTATAGTGTACCAGGGATAATATAACCTAACCTAACCTGAACCAACCTAACCTAAACTAACCTAGCCTAATCTAATCTATTCTAACTTAACCTACCCTAAAGAAAATAACCTGAATTAACCTAACTTAAACCCCTAAACTAACCTAACCTAAGCTAACCTAACATAATCTAAACTAATATAACCTGAGCTTACCTAAGCACACCTCACCTCATTTAACCTAAGCACACGTAAGCACAATAAACCCTATGTCAGTCAAATGTGTAGAATTTTAAATGCATAAGTTTAAAAAAAAACATCTAATCTGACTTTTCTAGCCTAACGTAGCCCTATGTCATTGAAGTGTCTGGAATTTCAAAATGCATAAATACTACGGCGTAAGAGAGATCGTTAGCGAAGATTCCAAGTGAGAAAAGCAATTAAAAGTGATGCGTAGAGTGATTTTCATGATATTGGTGTTGGAGTGCATATATAGTGAAGAAATACCGGTGAAATGCGTTTGTCGTCGTAGCGCCTTAAGTTATGAGGTAAGGGGGAGAAAAGGAACAAACGTTGCAAGTTTCAACATTCAAGCACTATCTAGCACAACATTCCGTCTGACCTTCAGTTGCACTATCTGCACGTCTATGGAACTTAAAAGCGGCCTTGCCGGTAACATTCTATAAATAATTCGCTCACCCGGTATAATAGAGTAGGCAACGGGTACTCTTACTGTCAATAATGAAAGCCGAAAATAAGAAAAGACACTGTTTTTTTTAAAGTATTTTTTGTAAATTCAGTAGCATGTACTGTACTGTATTGTACTTTAACATTATAGTGGTAGGCCTATGTTTGAAAAATTGTTTATTTTAAAATAAGTTGCTCTTTTAACGTGTTGTACAATACCAAACTACAATATGTCAATCACTATGTTTCTGGCCTAACCGAATTTTCGTTTAACAGAATCACTCTTGGACCCATCAGATTTAGTTAAATGAAACTCAAGTGTATATAAGCAATTTACTATAAACTAATATCGTCACTGCAATTATTCAGGTTTTCTTAAAATAAAAACGTTACACGAAATATATAAACCTACACTCTCGGCTGGAATAAACAAAAACAAATGAAAGTGCATTTCTCATTCACCAATAACGTTTCAACAAATGACGATCACATTCCGTTTCTGATAGCTACTTTCCTAAAATCCCAATAGGCAAATTGATTTCAGGTTTCGCAAGAAATTTACAGGTTCCTTGCCAAATATCTTTCCAAGCCTGCAGTTAAAAATAGCATTTCATACTCATAAAACACCAAAATAACTCTAGCCCACACATATGTATCTGCATTTTTATATTAGCATCTGGAAATTGACCTTTAATAAGGCATAACAGGGAAGCGACTCCATCATTAATCGAGAACCACCACTGTACTTTGGAAGGACTGCCGAAAACTGGGAAATCTCAGCCAAGGTGGACATGCAGTTTCTGACTTAAACCCGGAACCTTCTGAATTTGAAGCAAACTCACCCGCATGAAACACCAACTTAATAAAATAGGAGTATTTTAGACAAAATTAAATAGCAGATTTTCCCAAATAATTAGTTGTACCATAATGCTCAGAGAGCACTTGCAGTAAAGGTAGTACATATTTTCTCCAATTTCCCAACATTATTTCTTTTCGTCTTTGAGTCTATCTTCACACTTATATCTGGAAGGAAAATACTGGACATTGTAGGACATAAAGAGGATGTCCGAGGGATATCCGGTATGGATATAATTTGGACTTCCTGTTTCGGATGTCCAGCGGACATCCCTTGGATGTCCCATGATATCCCGGATCTCTTCGGACATTCGGGACGTATTTTGGACATCCGACGGACGTCCGGTGATGTGTGGGTATATATATATATATATATATATATATATATATATATAAAGAAATCACAATTAAATATTCTTTATTTCATAAATTTTCATTCATTCCTCATTGATCATGAATTTAAAAATGTAATTTTCCATTTGATTATTGTAAAATTTAAAATAAAAATAAGATGGTGCTAGTGGTATAAATAATGAATCGTGCTAATATTAGAAGATACCAGAAGAAGGACATTATCAAGGAAAATAATGAAGAATAAAAATTTGTTGTGGATACTTCGTCGATTTATTGCATCTTGCCTATTTATTTATTTATTATTAAGTTTCAGATACAGCTTGAGTTGCCATTTTAGACAGAAACAAAATAACAATGCAACAAACTAAATAACTTCACTACAAACTAAATAACTTTACTACATACTAAATAACATGAAATTAAATTTTAAACAACACATAACACAGCAATTGATATAAAAAACATAACGATTATACTACACAAGAGGAATAACTCAAATATTTGTATTTAGCGTTCGATGGAAAGTGTTTTCAGATCCGAAAATATCAATATTTGAATCAAGGTTATTGTACATAATTACTAGTCTATGGAATAAGGAGCGCTGCAGTATACTTAGCCTAGGCGTGGCACAATGAAGGAGGTTATTATTTCTGGTTATTCGCAACGGAACACGGAAGTAAAATTTAGATATCAACTCTCCAGTTCTAAGATTACCGTTAAGTATCTTGTATAAATACATCAAATCTGCCAGCTTGCGACGAGAAGAGGGTACGTGGAGACCAAGAACGGATAATAACTCTGGTTTGCTGAAGCTACGTACTGATGGTATTCTTCTTTTGACTATAGCAAGAAAAAAGTTCAGAACAGAATCAATATGAGATAGATTAGAAATACTAGCCATGTTCCAAATTGGGGAGCAATATTCAATTTTATTGGAGATGAAGGTTTTGTAGATCATACTCAATGAATGAAGGTCCTTAATTTCTGTAAATCTATAGAGAAGACCAAGTAAGCGCACAGAACTGTTAGTTACAGAAGTCACGTGATCAGCAAATATAAGTTTTTCGTCAAATACCACTCCAAGGTCCTTTTGAGAAGAAACTTTAGCAATAGGATTATCATCAATTATATAGGCAGATGGGATTTGATTCCTCTTTAATGAAATAGTAAGAAAAGAAGATTTTGAGGGATTTATTTTCAAGTTCCACGCATCACACCAGTCCAAGAGGTCAGAGATGGAAGTTTGGAGATCAGCAACATCCTGTAATGATCTGATTTCTCGAAATAATTTACAGTCTTCAGCAAAAAGAAGAATTTTGGTTTCAGATGACGAGAGATAAGATGGGAGATCGTCCATATATAGAAGGAAAAGGAGAGGGCCCAAAACACTACCTTGAGGTACACCAGAGAGAACGGGAACAAAATTAGAAGATGATCCAGAAAGAACAACACGTTGTTCGCAGCCAGTGAGATAGTCTCGCAATAATGAAAGGAAGTTACCATGGATATTGAATCGGTGAGTTAATTTATAAAGAAGAAGATCACAACCAATTCTATCGAGAGCCTTACTAAGATCTAGATAGATGACATCAAGTTGTGTGTTATAGGACAGGCATGGGTAGCATCAGAGAGTAACAAGGACAGGTTTGTAAGAGTGGAACTACCAGGAAGAAAGCCATGTTGAGCAGAGTCTAGATAGGGTGAGACAAAATTATAAAGTCTATCTTTGATGATTCTTTCACCCACCACAGATAAAATAGATAAAAGAGAAATGGGTCTGTATGAAGAGACATGGGTCTTATCTCCAGATTTCAGAATGGGTATAATATTAGCCTGTTTCCAAGAAGAAGGAAATACACCTTCTGCAAAACATCTATTTAGAATACGAGAAAAAGGTCAATGATTCAGCAGCATTACGTAAAAAAATAGCACTAATGTTATCATAGCCGGGAGAACGATTTAGAGGTAAAGAAGAAAGCAGATATTTTACCTCATCAGATGATGTACTTAATGAAGACAGTGAATGTGAACAGATCGGTTGAAGCTGAGGAGGTGGCAAAGGAGGAGATTGGACACAGAAATTGTTAGAGAAGTATTCATTCAATAGATGTACCCTCTTTTCACCAGCCGCTGTAGCCGAATCGTAAATTAACTCTGTCGGAACACGTGACTGACATCTTCTTGAGTTTATGAGGGACCAAAATCTCTTAGGATTGCTAGATATTTCAGATGTTACCTCGTTAATATAATTTTGATACTTTGCCCTAAGCAATTTCTTGAGAACGACATATTAATGTATTACTGCGCTGTAAAGTAGTCCTAGTTCAACACATCATCAGCTCCACCATGAATTCTACGCAAAAAAGACACAGTAGCGGGTGAAGTCGGGTTAATGGTAAGATTCGTTTTTGTTTTTCATAATCACTCAATTCCCATTTTGTTTGCACATTTCAGTTACGTATCCTCTACGTCACGGCTCAACCCTTCTGCCACTCGGGGCCGTGGTGGGTCGTCGAGAAAGCGCTCACCTTTGGTCCTTTGGGTTCTCGGTTCAATCCCAGCTCATGCCATGTGGCTTTCTGATGGACGAACACCGTGTGCGTGCGTTTTCTTGGGATTATCCAGTTTCTTCCCACGTTCTTAATTTCACCTATTCTCCCATCATCATCCATACGGCCTGAGCCAAAGTTGCCTAAAGGCCTTACATAAAATTCAAATTCTTCCGCCACTAGTAAGTAGTCCCAACATTAGACTGCTCTTTCTTCAAGTTTAACACGCTTTCCATTGATTTTTTACGCCTCACAAGTTATTAACTTTACCCCTTCTGTAAATGGTGCTAATTTTTACTATCTCTGGATCGGGTCTGTGGAACTTAACCCTAAACTTTGCCTGGAAAATTTGAGTATACATGTTCACTTATCAAAATTTGCGTTAACGTGATCTACATTGATAGTTAAAGATCTTATTTGTTTCTTTACGAGCAGTCATTGGTTACTATACTAATACTGTATGTAGTAGTTGGAGCAATACTGATAATGTAATAGAATTTGTATTGCCAACTGCAGTAGAAGTTGTTTCTAGAACTACGGCTAATTTTTTATGATTATTTGTAGGATTTACAACATCCTGGAAACAACCCCGGTGTTATTTCAAGGTACCGACCCCCCCCCCCCCCCAGTCGCTCGTTAGGACTCAGGAACATGACAATCTCCTAAGTCATGATGATTGATGTGTCACGTGTCTATAGGTCACGTGAATATATGATAATAATAAATGGAGGAAGTGGGGCAGTCTGTAACACTTTGTACAACTGATAGTCAGACTTAACACTAGTTTCAGATTACATATTTATCAATAACAATTGAGGACTTTACGGTAAGAATGAGCTAACGAACATTTTCTAAAAAACGTATTACCAGTATCATAAAACAATCTTTATATATTTTGGCACAAGATTTCAAAATCTATGCTAATATATACCATAGATCTTCAGTGAAGTTAAGGTAATATTGCTACCTGGTGTGCTATCAATCAGTTTGGAGGCAACACCAACTCACTTTCTGGTCGTAGGTTCCTCTGCCTGTCAGGGTCTCTTGAACGAAATGGTTCGAAGCCCACTTAGAAGCTCACCAGCTTAATAAAAATTCAATCAATTGGAACCAACACTAGCAAAATGCCAAGTATTATCATTTATAGTCATTTGTTCAAAAATGATCCCCTTAAGGACATTTTATAAAATTGTAACTAAATAAGTTGATATAGCTAGACTTCAAAAGTTCACTTTACTACGTTGATATCCTACCTTTACAGCGCGACATTAACGTTTTTGTTATCGTGTTTATTCATGACAGAATTAAACCAAATTCTAATGTGTGCAAAGATGGCATTTTTCAAAAAATCTTCATGAACAAAGATGGCCCAAGAGTGTCCTTTCTGCAGAAATAGGATCATAAGATTACCTAGATTACCTGTGCTTAAAGGAGTTGGTGAAACCTATAACGAAATCATTACTCAGACTAATTGGTTTCTAATACAAATTCTACATTCACCACTCGACACCATGCATGTCGACAAGTGAGTGACATTCACGAATAAAAATACTTCAAGGTAATCTTCTCTATATAACCCCAAATATATGTGACACAAAATTGTCATATTTCGTACAAGGACACATTAAGGTCCAAGGTTTATTTGTACAAAATATGACAATTCTGTGTCACACATATTTCGGGTTATATATAAAAGATGTCCTCGAACTATTTTTATTCATCAATGTCACTTGTATCCCTTGGCTTCTGGAGTCGACAAATCAATAGCTAACAAAGCTTTTAAATTATTAGAATTCGTATTTAAGACAAGAAGAGTATATAAAGTTTTTCATCATTAGAAAAAATGAACTTTGACTGTGTTTACTCCAAGTTAGAATATTCTTCCGCTAGTTGGAATCCATATCAAGTCAAAATTAAAAGAAAATTGAATCAAAATTATATATTTTATTTTTCTTCATATGGTATTGTTACTAAACTTTTATGATGTATGTAAACTTGTGCAAATTTAAATAAGTTAAACTTGTAGCGAAGAAAGAATCAAATAGAACGTCGGGGGACTAGTTGTGGGCAATATAGGGCTGGAGAACGAGAGACAGATATTAACAATAAAGCCGAATAAGAAAAATAATAAAGTAGAAAAGAATTGTATAGAAAAAAATAAAAAAGGAGATTTCCAACCAAAAATCCACATATCATTTCTACTTCAAAGATGACGGATGAACTGTTTTGTTCTTCCCGAGAAACCGTTTGTTCCTAGTATTTATGTTTCCTCCCATTTCGTCTCTGTGTGCGTTTTTTTTCTTCTTCTATGTTTCCTCTCTTCTCGTCTCTGTATGCGCTTTTTTCTTTTTCTTTTGGTTCTCTCTCTTCTTGGTTTGCTTCGCGAAAAAGACAAGATTTATTATCAACTGAGATCCTGTACATCTTCGTGTGTCCTTTATTTTTGCTTCTCTCTCTCTCTCTCTCTCTCTCTCTCTCTGCCTCTCTCTCTCTCTCTCTTCCCTACTTCTATGTTGGAAAACAAAAATTGGTTGAAAATCCTTCCGCAATCACAAAATTAAAAAAGATACAAAAAAAACTAAAACAAATGAAGATTTAAAAAAACGATAAAAATATTGTATATTTTTTTCTTAAGAGAATTTATATTTTCTGCAAAGTTTTGTTTTAAGAAAATTTGTTGCAGGAATATTTGTAAAAGACATAGAGAAATTAATAGACTAGGGAGAAATAGGTTGTAATGAAATGTAATAGCGACCCTATTATTGCGCCTTAGTAAAGGAATTTTAGGGTACCAGAGATCTTGTATAAGAGTCACCACCAATCGAGATATTGAGGCAATAATATATCGCTGCGTGTCGAACAGGTTCTCCAAAGCTGTTAGTAATGAAGGTCTTCACCAAATTCGTTGGCCCTAAAGTATGTTCAATGGGATTGACATCTGGTGGATGTAGTGGCCATTTATGAATTAGCATACCTAAAAAGTCATTTTAAGATATTGAGGCACTTTGAAATTGTTGTAGAAGCCCCAGAAATCCAAAATGGCGCTCAAGATTAAAAAAGGAATTATTGATCAAAGGATTTAAGTGATTTTTCAGATTATCTGTGTATTTCATGGTACTGATCGGAAATTAAGATCCTTCTACCATTAAAACTATTGACTAACGGTAAAAAGTTGACGGTTAAGCTACTACAGATGGACCCTTTAATTCCAAGATGGCGTCCATTAATTCAAATATCTTTATTTATGGTTAGATTTAGTTTTATTCAGATGCTGACCTCCTCAATATGAATTTCAGACCATGAAATATATTCACTAGATTTAATTTACCCATGCATCCTTGAAATCCAAGATGGCGGCCATTAATTAACTTGTCTTTATTAATGTCCACACTTGATTGAAATGTGATGGGTTAATGAAACTAAAACTAATTTAGATATTGGGGCATCTAATATTCGAATCATGTACCCCATGCGTTAACGCCTCAGCAGAAACAGCAGCGAGTTGACACCTGCAGTTCCCTGCTCACCCGTCACAGACTTGAGGTATTTCTGTACAGAATGGTAACAGAGGATGAAAAGTGGGTCCTTTACCAACATTACAGGCAAACGACAGTGGGTACCTAAAAGGGGAGGGGGTGCAGGAACTGTGCCGAAACAGGAACTCTAGCCCTGCAAAGTGATGTTAAGTGTTTAGTGGGACATCCGTGGGATAATCCATTTTGAGATATTGCTACGTAACCAGACCACCAGTGCAGATGTCTACTGTCAGCAGCTTGAACACCTACGGACTGTGTTGTTGGAGAAACGTCCTGCTTTGGTTAATCACAAGGGTGTGCTCATCCACGGTGATAACGCGCGCCCACACACGGCAAGAAGGACACGTGCTAAGATCGAGGAAGGTGGCTCTGAGAAACTCTCGTACTCTATCTTTTTACCAGATCTTGTACCAACAAACTACGGTCTTTTTCACAGCCTGCAAAACCACCTTTCCGGGAAAACACTGCAAAATAAGGATAACTTGCGCTGACACAGTTCTTTGCCTCCAAAACCAATGACTTCTTTCAGCGGGGGATTCAACAAGTGGTTGACAGGTGGCAGAGTGTTGTGGAGTCCGATGGAGACTATTTTCCTAACTAATGGTAGTGTTCAAGGGAAGTTATAGTTCTTTTCCTGACGGTGCAAAAATACGACATTACTTATGGGATAAGCTGATAAAATGTTTGCGCGAGGAAGGAAAAGGATGATGGAAACAACTGATCCAGACCAATGCTTAGAACAGGAAAGTGCTCGAAAGCGTATGACAACATCGATCACAATCCTAGAGCTACAATTTTATTATGAAATCTTGGACACCATTTCTGATTTTCGGGACTCCTACATCAATTTCAAAGTGCCTCAATATCTTAAAAGGACCTTATAGGTATGTCTACTTATCATGCCAAATCTCACGCTTTAATAAAAAAAAACAACGAAAAAAAACTTTTTAACAGATATACTTTTATTAAACAATTCGTGCTCTAAAGTAAGAAAAAATGGTTTATGTATTACTAAAAAGAGAAGCATGGGGCATGCTCTTAAATGAAAGGTATCGTGGGGGGACCGGGGATGTCCATTTCTAGCTATTTTGTACTGAATAGTTCATTCTATTGGTGGAAATTGGAGCTACAAAACTGTGAAAGAACGAAGGGAAAATAGCCGTTGAAACATTATGAGATGAAGAAATTAAAACTTGATTTTTTCAATAAACCTGTTTTGTGACATTCCTTCTTTTCTCCCGACATCCTTCATATACAGTCACTTTATAAATTCTTCAATTGGCGAGCCTCATGCTTTTCTTTTTAGTCATGCATACACAAAATTATTCCTTACTTTTTAGTACGAATTGTTTGAGAAAAGTATCTCTTTAACAAAAAAAAAAAAAAAAAAAAATCGAATTATTTCATTGTTCGGATACTTTTTTCAAGCTAATGTTTTATGCCCTAAATCCTAAAGTGTTCTGCAACCAGTCAAATCGCAACATCGTTGCTGGTTAGTATTTATTTTAGGATAAAGAAGTTCATGTTAAAAAAAATATTAAAATATGCTTTTAAAGTATATAAATTTGTAGAAATATATGAAAGTACCAATAGAATATTGTATTGTCACCCGACTTACGTCACTGTGAAAATTTTCATCATTGTATGACGTAGGAAAATTAACGTTTCTAGATTTGATGACACCACGAACCATTGTGAACTAAAGAAAAGCATGTTTCGATACCGTAAAACACATTTTAAATCTGAAAATCACTCAAATACTAGAATCAATAATTAATTATGAAATCTTGGATGCCATTTTCGACTTTCGCGATTCCTAAATTAATTTCAATGTGCCTCGATATCTTAAAATGACCTTACAGGTATGTCTAGTCATTATACCAAATTTTATGCTTTTATGAAAAAGTACACGATTTTTCATGGAAGTCGTTATGAATACAAAAAACTACTTTCTATGTATGCCATAATGACAGAATTTAAATTGGTTGCTACTGAATTATATTGCAAGCGATGTTTTACCACACAATTACGTCTTATAAATATGGTTTAAAATGTGCAAGGTCAACTAGTAAACGAAATTAAACATTATTATCATTAAAGTTTAAGTAAAATATCACAAAATATTCACTTCAAGTTATATTGCGAGCTTTCGCATAATATCGCAACTATGGTACTATCTATTGTGCATTTAAATATTTAAAAGGCACTATAGTACTATATGTAAATCACTTGAGTAAACGCTGTAAGCGTGTTCGTTCATTCTGTTAGTGGCTTGATAGTTCATATTTGGATACCAGCTTGAAATTTTGTACAGAATATCTCCAGCATGATCTTGTTAAAAAGAAAAACATATTAAAACCCTTGTTAAAAAAGAGGGCGGAGGGTTATGGGCATGAAGAAAAAAATATTTTCTTTTTACATTTTCTTTCAAATAATGGCAAATTTTATGAAATATGCTTAAGACATATAGAGTACCGGTACTTGAAATTTTTCAGAGGTCATAGCTTTAGTATTAGGTCTCATTGTGGCGTACCTAACACAAAGGGACCTTATAATCCAGCTAGCTCAGTCCATTTGTCTGTTTGTACGTGCCTAAAAATAAATCTCAGTAACCACAATGTTTAGAGAGGGGATTGACGTATCGTTGGAAATGTTCTTACTATATTAGTACTTATCTGAGGAACCGTGTTAGATACTAGTTGCTATAAAGGGTCGATAATTTCAGAACAAGTTTTTCAACAAGCATTTGACTAAAATATATTGTAGTAATATTTGAATATACATGAGTCGGATGTCTAGATCTAGAGGTATAAGTACAAGAAAGCGGGGTAATTGTAATAATTACTATATTCTTAAGACTCGCAGAACTCATGTAAGCAATTACACACAAGAAACAATATTTTTTTTTTGTTCTTTAACGACGAGTACACGTTCGGTACAGCCTCTTAGCGCTATGTTGTAGATTACAGACCCGACGTGGTGCTGGAGGGGCAATAAAAGGTGAAATTCCAGGCTATTTCCTCAAAATCTGTAGGCTGTATAGTTCTCACATTTTTTTCTTTTGTATGCTGGGAGTATGCCCCAATACCTTCGAATAGTATTTCGGTGAATGGGTAAATAAGACATACAAATACTGATTTAAGTAGAATTCGAATTAATATTAGATGTTTGCTGCTTTGATTGGCTAAATAAAACATGTGTGCGACGTCTTTCGACCCATGTTTTGAGAGTAGTTCGTGCTTTTGTTACTTCGAAGGGTCATATTTAGCTATGAGAGAGACATTTTAGCATGTAATTCAAGTAGAAAATAGTCGTATTGGAGAGAGCTTGCTCGGAAAGAAGCTTGCACAAGTGTATATTAAGGTCAATTTCTTAAAGATGTCGGTATCTCACGCTTTGCGACCACATGGAGTACTTGTAGCATGTATTTTCATACTCCCGACTACTTCGAAATACCTTCAGCATGATTTAGCCTCTGAAATGTAATTTGGTAGAAAGGCAAGCAGTGTTTGAAGTACTTTGAATAAAACGAAAGCTAAAAAAGATTGAAGGTTACTTGAAAAGAAATCTGGCAAAAATGTGGTATATAGGAACACTTGAACTGTTTTGCACCCCATAATTTCATTTATATAGCATATAATATATTCATGACTAAATTAGCTGCAACTTGCTTTTATGATTTTATTGTTAGAATAATCTGCAACTGCTTGTCGGCTGATAATATTACCTAGTTTTTATAGACATACTTACGCAGTTTCAAAACCAACTTGGTCACTAGTATGAATAGAATACGAACTTTTTAAGGAGTATGGTCAAAAGGCATATTTGAGTTAGCCATGACATGTTGGTGGTAGGTCATCTTTTGGTCCTGACAAAGTACCGCAATATGTTATCAAAGGTTGTATTGTAATACTTAAATATCCGCTACAAGCAATTTTCAACAAATCAATAGCTACCTGTGAATTTCCTACCAAATGGAAACTTGCCGATATTTGCCTCATACCAAAAAGTGCTGGCACGAGTAATGATCCTAAAAATTATCACCCAATAGCCATAATATCTGCACCAGCCAAAGTATCAACATGTACGGCAGTGCATGAGCCAAGTTCTTCACGTCAGAAAACGTCAGCACTGCCAGAAGCATGTTATACAGGAACAAGAGTTTATGGCAAAATCGACGATTTGGGGGCCCCGTAAGAAAAAAGATGTTAAAGATAGGAATATGAGCTTTTGCCGTTAAGGAGATATGGTAAATATGTGCAGATGTACAAAATTTCATATTCGTATCTCAAACTAGGTTCTAGTTGTGGACCCCTGAAATTGCACATTTTAGGCTAACTGACACTCACTCACTCACTCACTGACTCACTCATCATATTGTTTAGGGTGTTTGGAGTAAGCTAGAAACATGAAATTTGGTATGAAGGTAGAGGATGATAAGTAGATAAAGGAAAAATTCCGACATTTTGAAAAGG
>JAGDQP010006834.1:40259-70180 GCA_022664845.1 Lepisma saccharinum | reverse complement strand
AAAATTTCCCTGCGCCAAGGGAAATTTCCCTTCAATTGGCATCACTGACTGCACAGTGCACACACAATCACACACACAGACACAGACTACTGGGATTCGCACCAATAAGTTGCATAGGAATGTGACGTAATGTTACGTCACAAAATTGTACACGGTACATACCTGCTACTCTTTCGTAGCAATAACTGTTATTTAAAGTATCTGTTAAAAGTAGCAATTTAGGAAACCCCTTTCTAAATGAAAGTTATTTGTTCCCAACACAAAAATCAGTGTAAAAGCACGTTCATAGATAACAGAGAAATACCGCCGTAAAGTATCTTCTGTGCAGTAGAGTGATAGACTACCGTTAGGACTTGGTAGAGTAGTTCGTATCACTGTCAAATCTATTGTATGTAAACGTGGATTTTAGAGATTCAGTTACTTATTCTCTTCGCGAAAGATTCGTACAAATATGATTAAAAGTTAATAGTTAGTTGAAATTCCTTCGGCTATTTGATTGTACAAACCAGCAGACTAGTCACTAATCAAAATAGGTAATAATTGCTTCGGGTTGTTTTTCTTTTTTTTTTTTTGTTTTTTTTTAATGAGCTTTTGGCATCTTTGGCTCAGATCGGGATAAGTTAGGTAAAAGATGAGGAAAGTATTAACCAGAGCTTTACTTACATAGCATCGCGGCATAATCCTGTTGAAACTGAGAAAAACCGTGCGAAACTTTGGTCGCGGGCTTTAAATTTCAATATTTTATTTATGGCCTTCAGACATCTAAGACTCAAACCGAGATAAGGGAAAGGATGCGGAAGGTGTCAGCCAGGGTATAAGGTGAAGGTACCATCCGGCATTTTCCTGGTATAGCAGAGGAAATCCCCTGAAAAAAAAACTCAGTCAGGACGGTCGGTCGCTAGTATTGAACCTACGACCTAGCGAATGCTAAGCCAATTACGCTCTACCACTGAAATGCGAACTTCAAACCCACGTACCTACCAATGACCAATCCGAAGACCACGACTTTGCCGATGACCACAAGGGCTGGGTAATAATTGCTTCGAGAAATCCAAATTTATCTTTTTCTTTCACAAACACAGGCACACAAAATATTAGGATGGTATCATGAAACGAAATTTTAGGAGAATATAATTATATCCTACAACGTTACAACCTTATAAATAAAAATGGAAGTTCCTCTATCTGTTTCTTATACAAATCTACGCAGTACATTAATTTAAAGTCCCAGTACCACCACAATAAATCATATCTCAGAAACTACATAACCCAGAGCAGAATACATTTCATAAAAGGTATTTTGTTTTGCTTGGTGTTTTTATAATTACTAAAAAGATTATGTAATTTGTTGAATAGTTTTTTGCAAAACAAAATTTGGATATGTATTATCAATTACCGAAAATCAATGGTAATGTTTTGAAATGTATAGCAAATATTACAGAAAATAAACAAGACAAAAAGAATGAAACCCTTACGAAAGATTGTCCAAGTTTAAGGTTAATGCGAAATTTGATCATATGGAAAGATGTTAGGATTAGGATTAGGAGACTATTTAGTACAAAGTAAAACGAAACCGCTTATTATAAACACGAAAATTATTTTTGTGGATCGCCGAGTAGAGGACATGGTAAGATAAGATAAAATGAATTGTATGGGCTTTAATAAGGGGACATGGTAAAGCGGGTGGCAGGATTAAAAAGGTTAAGCAATGTTTTTTTTTTTTTTTTTTTTTTTTTGTGGGGGTATACCAAGAATTGTGTTTACAAAATCCCTGTTCCAGATTTTATTACACTTCGCAGACTAATAGGCGAAGCTGGGGATGTCTATGCTGGAGCATGTAAAATTGGAATATCACCTGGACACGCTGAGAAAAGGACACACGCCGAGGTTGACTAAATATAAACAAAACTTGGAGAGAAGTAGAACATTTTGAAAAAATAAAAGCATTGCTCTAGGTCATGTACTGTCTGAGCAATGATTGATTATAATAGTACTGGAACTTTATGGGAACAGTGTACCAGTGTTCGATTTGTTATAACCCACACAGCACACAATGTTGAATTAACGTTTTATAAACGTTGAAAACGTTGAATTTTGACAACGTTGTATTTGGTGACGTTGAGTTATATGTATTATCAACGTTATTTAATAAATGTTTAAATAAGACCAGTATTAAACGTTTATTAAACGTTGAATTAAAATTGTGCTCTAATATTCTAAAATGGTGGAAAGCAGAACGTTGATTAAACGTTTATTCAACGTTGAACGTTTATTCAACGTTGAACATTTATGAGTTTTCCTAATCTACAGAAACACAATTTGCAGTGATAGTTATATGCTTAAACTTCACTAGGTGTTATATAATATCATTTTTTTATTGATGGAAATGCACTTCTATTTGACATTCATACAATGCATACGCTAACCGTTTGCTCTCGCTAACGTCTTTTGTTTTCTCAAGACTTAACGGAAGGCGATTCTTCTTTGTTTGTCTACTGACTTAACTCCGACGGTGTGGAGGAAGGCGGTTTAGTTTGAGGAAGGATGAAAGAAAATATACTAGAAAAAGGGAATGACATAATTTGAATATAATGTTATTTTCTTATGTTTTATCAGTTATATGTGTTAAAGTTTTCGCCAATCCGAGAGAATCAGTAGTGAATAGGATCAAGTGATTAAGGAGATGTACTTTCAATACGCTATATTTCAGTAGCAAAACGCACTTATACACGATGTATAACGTGCAAGATGTTGCATTAATTATAATATCTATTGCATGAAGAAGATACCTGGAAATCAGTCGCGAAGAGTGTAGAGAACTGGTCCATTCTATGGTGTTAGGTTACAGATAGTACAGAAGCAGCTTATTAGTTACGGAAATAATGCTATTAAATTGCCCTTGTACACGAGAAAAAACTTGCTTTTGTACACGTTGGTGAAAGTATGAAAAGTATAATCGAAGAGAAGTAGCGATATCAACTAAGCAACAATAGCCCTGTTGGTAGAGTATTATTTCACACTTGGAAGGTTCTCCTGGGTTAACTCCGAGCAGCCTGCCCTCCTATTACCTGGACAGTATCTTCAAAGTAGGTACTAGCCGGCTTCAATCCCACGTCCTTTTACCTATGCTATCCTGTCTGTAACAAATATACTTAAAAGCCATAAATAAAATTTAAATTTAAAAAGGTGGGCGAACAGAAAGAAAAAGTCAAATAGTAACTCATTTACGTTGCCAGGTATTGTTTTCCTCCAGTGTGGTGTGGTTATGTATAAATTCATATTAGGGTGACGGTACCAGTTTCCGTCCACTACAGTTTTGAAAGTAAATAAATAAGGTTTCTGATGAGTGGATCGCACAACTCATGTTTCTACTAAATCGTTTCGATGTTCAGAAGCAGGCTGCATTCTCATTGACTGTTTGAAATTGTGTGAGACTCAGTTATTCAGTGTTGAAATGTTGAACACATACATTCAATATCCATTGTGTACATCGTTAGTAGGTAGAGGAAGCGCAGTTATGTATCGATGAAGCTTTTAAAACTAACATACAGGTATTAGCCATAGATAGATGCACACACGTTGAAAGAGTAAACATTGGCAATCACAGTAGAAAAAATGTTTATTGAGTACTATGGGAGGAAGTTATTGCGTGGCGGGATTTCTGGTGCAAAAGTTTGGCGTGGAACCAGTACCTGGCCATTATGGCAGTTAACTGGAATTAATGTTAATAATGTATCGCACCGGTTTCCGGCCACCGGAGAAACTATCGCAGAATGGGGTGAAGGTGACCAATATTGAGTTTTTAACCATTCTCTCAACTTTAATTATTTATTTATGTGTTGATGGTGATGTGTGTTGTTCCCTAAGAAAGGTTCCTGGGCACGTGAACCGATGGTGGTTTGCCATTGCTTTCCATCGGATGAATATGAAATAAGGACGGGACCAACAGTTTACCGTGTGCTCTGAACTTTCTGTGTCTCCACCGGGAGGTAGGGTGGGGGAGAGAATGTTGGAGACTACTCGGCCAGGGCCTATTTTGTAGGTACCATCCCAGCATTTGTCTGGCGTGACTGACGAAAAACCCTTGAAAACCCCCTATGTAAAATTGTTTCAACTTCTCCCACCGGGAATCAAACCCGGATTGTTGGATTGTCCCGTTTAGAGAGAAGTAAAATTTAACTTTCAGGACAAATTTCGTACTTTTCCCCTAAAATCCCTACCTATATAACTAATATTTAAATCTGTGCAGATGAACAGAATAATGTAAGTTTCCCAGACCGAAGCCTAGTACTTCAATGCTCAGTACGATATGCTTTAATTGAAATTACAATTTTAGGGTTGATTCCGGGTTAAAATCCTATAATCAAAGGATTTTTCCTGGAATCAACCCTAAAAGGTACTAGGCTTCGATCTGGAAAACTTATATTATTCTGTTCATCTTCACAGATTCAAATATTCGTTGTAAGTAGGGATTATTGGGAAAGGTACGAAATTGTCCTGAAGGTTGAATTTTGCTTCTCTCTAAACGTTGTATAAAAGTTGCGTAACGTTGATTATACGTTTATTCAACGTTTTGTAACGTTGAATCAACGTCAATGCCAAAATAAAGTTGCAGAAAAGGTTTAATTCTCCATCTTTTAAACGTTTATTAAACGGCAGATTCAACGTTGAATCAACATTTCTTAGAATACTAATCCGATAGCTGTATGAACGTGGAATTAACGTAAATTCAACCAAAATTCAACGTTTATTAATTATTTAAGAAAAGGTTGAATAAACGTTTATTTAACGTGATTGTGCTGTGTGGGAAATTACGAAGGGGGGGATCGTTTGCTTGTCAGTTTTCATGTACTATCTATTTGGGTAGAAATACAAAGATTATATCTCTGGATGGGTTGATATTCGGAATCAACAACCGGGGATAGAATCCACAGACACCAGGGAAAATTCCGACACCCACATCCCCGAAAAATCGAACACTGCAGTGTACTTTAAGTTATTGTTTGAGAAGGCTCATCCTATTTGTATTTTTGTAGCAGCATTCAAACATTTTCGTTACGCCAATCTGTGCAGTATTTTATTCCTCAGAAACTGTTGGTCACAGATATGTTTTAGGCTCTGGCGTTACAAGGGTCGTTCAATATTACGTAGACAAAAGTTTAGTTATTTTAGACCCTATACCCCATTGTAACCAAAATTAAGCATTTTTTCTTATGCCTAATACCATAGACTAATTATTTATTCTATGCTAATACGTACAGTAAATGCCCAGCAAAAATAAACAAAGCTTGAATGTAATATTTGAACGAGCCCATAGATGGCTATACAGAGATAGTCATAATTAAATTTTGTAATTTTATAGATACGCCACTTTGTTTCTCCAGCGACGAACTGTAAATAATAAGGCTCCTCGCTACTCCCTCCCCCACTTTCTAACATTTTTCAAAATATTTCAAAATCTAATAGCATTATCAAAATTATAAGAAGATACATCTTTAGTACTTACAAATTACTATGAAATACAATGGACAGCGATCTCGTGATCTTCTCCATTGATGAGTGATAAGTTGTCAATTAAAAAATGACGTCATGATCTTTGACAACGAATCACTCATCAATGGACAAGATCTCGAGATCACTGTCCATTGTATTTCATAGTAATTTGTAAGTACTAGAGAGCTATCTTTTTAAATTTTTGATAAGGCTATTAGATTTTGAAATATTTTGAAAAATGTTAAAAAGTGGGGGAGGGAGTAGCGAGGAACCTTAATATTCACACTTCCTCAAACTGCAAAATTATTCACACGTACACTTCGCCCCTCGTGATTCGCTAACTAAATCGTACACCGCATATCTGATCATCAAGTAGCTACTTCCAATATTGCTAACCGTATGGATATGTCCCTACTCATAGGTGTATTTACTCATATTTCATGGAGATAGTGACGTATGGACGATTTTGAAATTCTATTAAATTATAGGGATTTTCAATTTGTATTCTTCTAGTAATTTTTCTAATAAAACTATTTCCTTCAAACTGCATTCACTTCATGCATTCGACATTGAGCAAGTGCGCTAGCCATCGTACATGCGCTTACATTCTTCGTTACTACACTGCAAAAAATAGCTGTGTTAATTCAACACAATGCGGTGTCCCAGCGTGACTACCACTTTTTGTGTGTTAAATCAACACAACATACGGTGTTGATTTCGGTACTGTGAAAAAAATGTTACAGCTGAAGTGAGATTTAAACGTGGGTTGCTCAATTAGAAGTCGAGCGTCTTACCAACTTCGCTAAATCATCAGACAGGAAATGCACTAGATGCAAACGATATTTAGTGAACAACATTAGAATTAAACGACTACACTATAGATTTAAACAGTGTATGGGTTCAAATATATGTTGCTGAATCCCCTAAACTAACTAAGTTACTCGCACGACTTATCCCATGGTTTAATCACTTCCTATTTGTCCATTGAGAACCAGAAGTCCCATTCATTGAGAATATTCTATTTCTATGAAAGTAAGCAAGATGGCGACAGCCAAACACTTCAGCAGCATTACAGCTCTTATCGTAACAACATGTTAAATGCTGCGCTTGCTTTCATAGAAATGGAACATATTCTCAATAAATGGGGATTGTGATCCCTAATTGACAAATGGAAAAGTGATTAAACCATGGAAAAGTGAGAGTAACTTTGTTTGTGTTTGAGGTTCAGCAAGACTTTTATACTCTATATTGTTTCAATCTAGTACTATTTCTGTCTGGCGATTTAGCGAAGTCGGTAAGACGCTTGGCTTCTAACTGAGCAACCCATGTTCAAATCTAGCTGCAGTCGTAACTTTTTTTTCTCCCAGTACAGAAATCAACACTGTGTGTTGTGTTGATTTAACACACAAAAGTGGTAGTCACGCTGGGACACCGCATTATGTTGAATTAACACAGCTATTTTTTACTGTGTAACCGAGCTACTTGGAAGTCAAATAATCGAATAATTTCCCCGATTTTCAATGCAAGTTTATGTCAGAGAAATCTAACGAGTATGTTGTAAACAAATTGTGTAGATGACTTTTACTATACATGCTGTGTGTTAATTTGTCTTTGTGGTATTCATTTTTAATTTAATGTTAATATTATTCACTTTTGCACTGCAAAAAATAGCTGTGTTAATTCAACACAATGCGGTGTCAAAGCGTGACTACCACTTTTTGTGTGTTAAATCAACACAACAACGGTGTTGATTTCAGTACTGGGAGAAAAAAAATTACGGCTGCAGTGAGTTTTGAACATGGGTTGCTCAGTTGGAAGGTAAGCGTCCTACCAACTTGTCTAAATCGTCAGAGAGAAAATGCACTAGATGCAAACGATATTTAGGAACACCACTAGAATTAAACGACTACACTATAGATTTAAACAGTGTATGGGTTCAAATATATGTTGCTGAATCCCCAAAACTAACTAAGTTACTTGCACGACTTATCCCATGGTTTAATCACTTCCTATTTGTCAATTGAGAACCAGAATTCCCATTCATTGAGAATTCAATTTCTATGAAAGCAAGCAAGATGGCGACAGCCAAACACTTCAGCAGCATTACTGCTTTCTTATCGTAACAACATGTCAAATGATCCCTAATTGACCAATAGAAAAGTGATTAAACCATGACATAAGTCATGAGAATAACTTTGTTTGTGTTTGAGGTTCAGCAAGATTTTTTTATCCTCTATATTGTTTCAATCTAGTACTTTTTCTATCTGACGATTTAGCGAAGTCGGTAAGACGCTTAATTTCTAACTGAGCAACCCATGTTCAAATCTAGCTGCAGCCGTAACTTTTTTTTTTCTTCCAGTACCGAAATCAACACCGTGTGTTGTGTTGATTTAACACACAAAAGTGGTAGTCACGCTGGGACACCGCATTGTGTTGAATTAACACATCTATTTTTTACTGTGTGTGCTAGTTGGTGTTTTGTATGTGACTGTGTTACTAAATAATGGGCTTTACACCAAAAAAGAAGCGTCAAGCTCATGATGATTTGGAAGAAGTGAAAGACAAGAACCCAAGAAATAAAATTTCGTGAAGTATGGTTCGATGACTCACATTATATTATGCGTCTTTGAAAATAGGAAATAAAAGAGAATATTTCACTCTTAGGTCGGATTTACCACTAGGTCCACTAGGCCCGGACCTAGAGGCGCAACTTTCACAGAGGCGCACTTTGCAAGGAAATCAAAATTGCTATTTAAAACGCGAGACGAAAAAAATATTTAACAAAAGTAATTAAGGACTATGTAGGGGCAGCGCCAAACACCATCAAACCCTACGACTTCTCGTGCATTTAGCACGAAATTTCATTTATAAGGTCTGAGAACTTCCATGTGAACACTTTCTTCTCTATATTCAGAGTGTAGAAGTCATGATGAACAATATACGCTGTTTCAAGTAGGGTTGCCAACCGTCCCGATTTTGTCGGGATTGTCCCTTCTTTCCCAGAAATGTTCCGACACGACTTTGACGGGACTCCAAAATGTCTATACATTATTATATTTTATTAATTTTAGCAACTAGTGATAAAAAAATACGAATTTCCTGTGTTGGTTATACTTATAGCTTTCAAAATACAGAGTCTATGTTACATTGTCAATAACGAGTTTAGTTGGCAGCATTGTCAGCTCTCCAGATTTATTTGTGTATCTGCAATAGCTTATCTGACTCGTCATTGTTAAGAAAAACAACAGAGCTTCTAAAGGGACCACCAATTCTTTTCTTTCTTAATCAATGGTTTTTTTTATGTAGGATCGTTGCTGCCACTGTTAGAGAGAGGCCGATAACTGATATAAAGTGTATTTCCTCTTCCCTAATTTCATCCACTCTTCTTTTCTAGTGTAGGTGTTGAAATGAAAAGAATAGCCCCTTTCCGAATTGGCACTTTATGCTCCGTTCCGTACCCTTACTCCGTCGATGGTTATCCGAATTCCCCCTTCGACGGAGCATTGAAGTGAATGGAGCAACGGAGAACTAAGGGCCTGATTAAATATTGACATGCGTGAACGCAAGGAAAAGTTTGCAATTTGTTTGCGAGAAACGGTATTAAATATTGACTTGCTTGACTTTGGCAGTGACGTCACGTTCAGCAAACTGGGATTTTAAAGACGAGAACTTTCGCCCACAAAACTCTGGTCGCAAATCAGTTACAGACCGGCTTGTATTGACTGTCTTCCAAAAATATATTAGTGTGAATCTAAAATTAACTGGTGAAAATCTTATAAAAGGAACGGAGAGCTATTTGGCATGATTAAATAATAATTTCAATGTCCTTCACATTCACAGTAGAAGCAGGAAACACTATTCAATTAGGATATGAACTCTAGTAAGTACCTTATACACGTAAATGTTACGTTACTGGCTTTATTTGTATATTAGTACTAATGTTTGTGAAGTGAACACATGCATTTAATGAATTTAAATGAATTATTAAGGAGAACGTTCTTGTTTATTTTCTTCAGTAAGAATATGGACATTAAATACAAACTTGTAATTTAATCTGCACGCAATTTGAAAACACGTACCATGAAGACCAGCCAGCAGAATTCTTTTGCAACGGAATGCCGGTACTTTAGTTACATAATTTCCATATTAAAACGGTCGGAAAATGGCCGGAGCCCAACCTTTTCCCGACCACCAGGAAGTGAGTAGGAACTAGGTTATTTCCCGACCATCAAGAATAAACCGAGCCCCGATCTCTTCTCGACCATCAGGGAATAGGCGGGGGAGCCGCCCTTTCCCAACCTAAGGCAATGGACGTGGGCCGATCTTTCTCCCACCATCAAGTACTGAGGATTGGTCGGGATTTCACCTCTATGCCGATAAGTCAGAGAGCGACGGCGGCCCGAAAATGGCCCGATGACCAAACGCCACCTGTGACTGCACGCCAACCTTTCCCCATCTTCTTTCCAACTACTAGTCAGGGTTTTGCCTATCGCCGACCCCGGACTGACCAAAATCCTCGATTAATTTCCGTCTTGTTCGGCATTTGGCCTGCTAGGTTAGTAGTGGAAGAATGCGGTTAGGGTTTAAGATGATGGTATCATCCCGGTGTTGGTTGAGAACAAAACCTGGAAAACCTCTTCCAGGTTGCCACAGTGTGCAAATTAAGGTATTTTTACAAGGAGGATTATATGTTGTTGATATGAAAATAACGTGAGAAAATTAATATTATGCGTTATACGTGTTCCCACATGCAGACTCCAATAGGTAATTTTCCCCTCGTTCCCCTGTTAATTCGTACAATGTGTTTCCGTATATTTGGCGTATATGACTTCTGCGGCTTCGAGTATACTTTACAAACTTAGGGGAGTCGTGGAGTTTGTGCTAATTTTTTAACTTACCACTGCTTTTGTAAATCCCTTCCAAGGATTATTCCTGTGCTCCAATACATGTTTTGTCAAAATGTGTCACGATGTGCTCACATTTATCATTAATAATTGTTTTCTTGCATTTTTAGTGACAGTGGGTTAGTGGTTAGGTAAGGTCAGGTTCGCACAGACAGATAGAAATGTATTTTGAAAGAAAGAAACGAAAGGATGAAGATACACAACAGAACCTGATCTTACCTAACCTACCCTAACCCATAGTCACTAATCTAGGATAATCTACGAAAAATGCAAGAAAGCCATTATTAATAACAAATATGAAGAGATACAAATATATTTTGAAAAAAAAAACTACTTGCACACTCCGAGATTTGAACCCGGGCCTTTTTATTCAACAAGCCGACGCCTTAACCAATTACCCAAGGTTGGAGCTTGCAAATGGTGATTTCGAAGTTGTATTTACACTACACATGTGCTACGTAAAAATACTACATAGGATATACACTAAGGTTATGAATCTTGAAACAGAGATCATGTTTCCACTAAATATAGGGAAGGAATAAGTTAATTTCTAGAAAAACAACCGAGAACGCTAAATATTTTAATTATCTTCTAGTGGGACAACAACAACGAAATTATATGCATAATTTGTTGCATTGAAGGAATGAGAAACAAGGTTGTTGCGACTTTTGCAGAACTATAAAGCATCTATATCAGTTCAAATTCAGTTACAATTCTTTATATAGAATTGTCGACTGAAGCCAAGGGATACAAATGACATAAACGAATACAAACGTTTAAGGCAATCATTGTATAATGGAACCCGAAATATGTTAAGATACAAGGTTTCTTTGCATAAAATATGACAGTTTTGTATTACATATATTTCGAGTTATATATAAAAGATTACCTCTAACTTCTTTCTGTTTGTCATTTCTCATTTGTTATCCCTTAGCTTCTGGAGTCAACAGATAAGTATTACTTGTTACACCCTTTCTAAATCTATTCAGTATAGTATGTTGGGACTTAATCCATACTTCGAAAAGTCAAACTTCTACCTTGCTTTTCAAAACATATGTCAAATCTCATATTACTCAAGACCTGCACACAAAATATCTGCTCAAATTCACTGTATCCATTGTGCACATTTCTACAAAAGTGCGTCTGAGGTGCGTTTTTTTTTATACAAGGTGCGTGTGAAAAGTTCGGTGAATGGTCTCAGAAAATAAAGGAAACAAAATTTACAAACAAAATACCTTTACTGGCCTTCAAAGTAATCACCATTAGCTACAACACACTTCTGACATCGGTTGTAAAGCTGTTGGAAACTGTCAGCAAACGCTTCTTGTGGAATCGTTCGATGCACCGTGGTCAGAGAAAAACGAATGTGAAATCTCAGTCGAACCGTGCAAATGCTGGGATGGCACCATAACGAATACTCAGTCCCACCAGGACTTAGATGCCTAAAGGTAATAAATAAAATTTAAATTCATTGTCAATTCAAAATGCCTAGTGTTAGTTACAGGACATATCGATTAAATCATATTTTAATATATCGTAATAGAAGAAAATCACAAATAGAAGCAGAAATGTTACTAAAAAAAATAGTATTTGAAAAATAATTTGAAATAAAAACAAAATTGGATTAATCAGGGTTTGAACACGCTACCCCAGACACAAGAGGCTAGCACAGTAACTACCAAACCAGCGATACTTTTTATTCTCATGACGAGAATACAGCATTCATGGAAAACTATCGCTGTTCTCCAGGTCTCGGATATTTTCGATGTCAAAGCTCTGTTTTATTTACTTAAGATAAAAAAGTAAAGGGTGAGCATTTTTAATTAATACATAAATGGTCTAATAGTTTCATCAGCTAGCTAACTACTTGGCTTGATCAGACACACGGAACTACATAAAAAAGACAACTCCTAACGAACCAGCTATCCGGTTTCTCACTGGCTCCTGGCAGCCATTCCCACACCGTCTACACAAACTGAATTTTTAATTAACAACATTCACTGATTCCCGTGCACCCCGTGTTCCTACAACATCAACCTACGTTGGGGTATGCATAGATGTAGCAAGATCAGGAGGTGGAAGGGAATCAGTGAATGTTGTTAATTAAAAATTCAGTTTGTGTAGACAGTATGGGATTGGCTACCAGGAGCCAATGAGAAACCAGATAGCTGGCTCGATAGAAGTTGTCTTGTTCATGTAATTCTGTGTGTCTAATCAAGCCAAGTAGTTAGTTAGTTGATGAAACTGTTACACGTTTTTAGTTTTTTAATTAAAACGTATTGATTTGCTCAGATTTTAAATTTTTGTCTTAAGTATAAAAAAGCAAAGCTTTGACATAAAAAATACCGGAGACCCGGTGAACATCGATAGCTTTCAATGAATGATGTGTTCTCATCATGAGAGTAAACAAGACTCGCCGGTTTGGTGGTTACCGTGCCTGAAGTCGCGAATTCAAACCCTGATGATCCCAGGGTTTTAAAAAAGAAAACTAGGATGATGAGTTAAAACCGTGGTAAACAGAATTTTCTATTCTTTAAATTTTATTTCAAATTATCTTTCAAATATTATTTTTTTAAACAACATTTCTGCTTCTATTTGTGAGTTTTTTCTATCACGATATATTAAAATTTGATTTAATCTATATGTCCTGTAATTAACATTACGCACTTTAAATTAACAATGAATTTAACTTTTATTCATGGTCTTTTAGGCATCTTTGGCTCAGTCCGGGTTAGGGAAGGGATTAGGGATTCGGGAAGGTGTCGGCAAGGGCCTATTTTGAAGGTGTCATCCTAGCATTTTCCTGGTGCCACTGAGGAAAGCCCTGAAAACCCTCAGTCAGGATGTACTACTTCTGGGATTGAACCCATGACCTCCCGAATGCTACGCCAATGCTGACTTACGGCGGCTCGGTTGATCCTAAGTCTCTGATCCCACATACACGCGCACCTTTGTTTTTCACAAATGTAAAGCATGTTTCCTCATTTCATGTTTTACTACAAACAAAATACATTTATAGTCATCATCCAATGGAAGACGACCCCTAATTTCTCTAATTTTCGACATTTCATTGCATAAATGTGAATTAGAAAATACAAAGTGGATACAAAAACAAAATCAGCGTCACTCCAGCTGAGCTGGGATGCGTCGAATAGGTTCTCCTTTCTATATTCTAGACCTGCCAGCAGAATTCTTTTGCAACGGGATGCCGGTACTTTAGTTACATAATTTCTAGATTAAAACGGTCGGGTAATGGCCGGACTCCAACCTTTTCCCGACCACCAGGAAGTGAGTAGGAACTAGGTTATTTCCTGACCATCAAGAATAGACCGCGCTAAGTTTCTTTCTCGACTATCAGGAAATGGGCGGGGGAGTCACCCTTTCTTGACCTAAGGAAATGGACGGGGCTTATCTTTTTCCCACCATCAAGTGCTGGGGATTGGTCGGGATTTCACCTCTATGCCGACAAATCAGAGAGCGACGGCGGCCCGGAAATGGCCCGATGACCAAACGCCACCTGTGACTGCACGTCAACCTTCCCCCATCTACTTCCCGACTACTACTCTGAGTTCTGCCTATCCCCGACAGCGCCCCGACCTAAATCCCCGGCCAATTTCCGTCTTGGTCGGAATTTGGCTTGCTGGGTCAGTAGTGGAAGAATGCGGTTAGGGTTTAAGATGATGGTATCATCCCGGTGTTGGTTGAGAACAAAACCTGGAAAACCTCTTCCAGGTTGCCACAGTGTGCAAATTAAGGTATTTTTACAAGGAGGATTATATGTTGTTGATATGAAAATAACGTGAGAAAATTAATATTATGCGTTATACGTGTTCCCACATGCAGACTCCAATAGGTCATTTTCCCCTCGTCCCCCTGTTAATTCGCATAATGGGTTTCCGTATGTTTGGCGTATCCGACTTTTGTGAATTCGAGTATAGAAACTTAGGGGAGTCGTAGAATTTGCGTTAAATTTTTCACTTCCCACTGTTTTTGTAAATCCCTTCAAAGGATTATTCCTATGTTCCGGTATCCATTTTGTCAAATTTTATAACGATGTGAGGGATGGGCTAGAGTTGGATACAATTTATATTTTATATATTTTTTCTTCGTAACAAGTGTTTTATTGTATTTTTATATCTCTATGTGCGAGTGTATATATATATATATCATGGTTATGTGGAAGACAAGGCTACCAGCCGTACTTTTGCTATGTTAAATAAATGTCTAAATAAATAAATATGTTCGCATTATTTTTAATAACTGTTTCTTGCATTTTTAGTGATCATGGGTTAGCGGAGGTTATGTAAGCTCAGGTTCGCACAAATAGATAGAAATTAATTTTGAAAGAGACAAACAAAATACATAACCGAATTTGACCTTACCTAGCCTACCATAACGCTTGGTCACTAATCTAGGATAATCTACGAAACATGCAAGGAAGCCATCATTAATAATAAACATGAAGAGATAGAAATATATTTTGAAAGAAAAAATACTCGCACTCGCCGAGATTTGAACCCGGATCCTTTCACTCAACAAGCCGACGCCTTAGCCAATTACCCAAGCTTGTAGTTTGCAAATCGAGATTTCGAAGTTGTATTTACACTACACATGTGTTACGTAACAATACTGCGAAATGTCATTCGCGTGTCGAGTGCTGTAATCTCAGAATTTCACAGCTGTACGCTAAGTTTATGAGTCTTTAAACAAAGATAATGTTTCCATAGGCGGATTTATGAGGGGCATGGCCCCCAGTCCTTTCACGGTGACTTTAAATGTTTCATTATAAACGATATCTTTTAAAATAATTGCCCCCTCCCCAGGGTATCTCTCCTAAATCCACCCACGCATGTTTCCATTAAATATAGGAAAGGAATAAGTTATTTTCAACAAAAGCAACCGAGAGCGCAAAATACTATAATTATCTTCTAGTGAGACAACAACAACGAAATTATATGCATAATTTGTTGCATTGAGGGAATGAGAAACAAGATTGTTGCGGATCTTGCACAACTACAAAGCATCTATATCAGTTCAAATTCAGTTACAGTTCTTTACATAGAATTGTCGACTCTGATGCCAGGGAATACAAGTGACATTAATAAATACAAACGTTCAAGACAATCTTTGTATGATAGAACCCGAAATATGTTAAGATACAAGGTTTCTTTGCATAAAATATGACAGTTTTGTATCACATATATTTCGAGTTATATATAAAAGATTACCTCTCACTTCTTTCTGTTTGTTATCTCTCACTTGTTATCCCCTAGCTTCTGGAGTCAACAGATAAGTCTCACTTGTTCCACCCTTTCTAAATCTATTCAGTATACCAGGTGTATAAGCTTAAATCCGCTGTTTTGTAGTCAGCAAAACACATGGTGTGTTCATAGAAAGCACAAAGCAAGTTATTCAAAGTACTTTCCCTCGCTAGCTACACATTTTGCCCACCTCTCGGGCAATTTGTGGATACCACGCCAAAAAAAACCCTCTTTCGAGGCAAACCACTCATCAAGTCATTTTCGGACGTCTGCATACGAATCGAAGTGCTGCTCAGCGAGAGCGTGGCCCATCGACGCAAACAGATGGTAGTCTGTAGGGACCAGGTCTGGTGAATAATCGGGATGGGGTTGCACCTCCCACCTAAGTGTCTCCAAGTAGTTTTGGACCACTTCTGACGTGTGCGATGGGGCGCTGTCGTGGAGGAATATCAGCTTGTCATGTCTTTGTTGATACTCCGGCCTTTTTTCACACAGAGAACGGTGCACGTTGATCAGTTGTTGGTAGTAGCGGTGGGCATTGACAGTTTGACCCGGTTGCAACAGCTCAAAGTAGACGATACTCTGTTGATCCCATCAAACACACATCATCGTCTTTCGTCCGAAGCGATTTGGTTTCGAGGAAGATGTTGATGTTTGGTCGGGATCAACCCACGATTTCTGGCGTTTCGGATTTGTGAAATATAACCAGTTTTCATCGCCCGTCACAATCTGATGCAGGAACGACTTTCGTCTTTGTCTGGCGAGCAACATTTCGCATGTGTGATGGCGTCTCTCCAGCTGCCGATCGATCAATTCATGCGGCACCCATTTTCCGATCTTCTGAACCTTTCCCATGGCACGTAGATGCATAAAAATGGCTGCTTGGGTAACGCCCAATTGCTCGGCAAGCATTTGTTGCGATTGGGTATCGTCCTCGTCCTCGTCCAACAGCGCCTGCAATTGATGGTCCTCAAACTTCCTGGGCCGATTTTCACGCTTCTTGTCACTCAGGTCAAAATTGCCGTCTTTGAACCGACGAAACCAATCTCGACACGTTGTTTCCGATAAAGCACTGTCACCATATGCCTCCACAAGCATTCGATGCGCTTCGGCAGCCGAATTCTTCTAATGGAAGCAGAAAAGCAGAGCTTCCCGCATATGCTCTCTTTCTGGCACAAAACTAGCCATGATTACCAACGGAACACTATGTGTTGTTGTCTGCACTTGCTGATTATGTGCACTGATTCGTGTTGCCAGAGGTCCAACTCATCCACACAATAGGTCTGGCGTGCCCATGGTAGCTTTATACGCTCACGAACGCCATCTATAGGCAAACAGCGGATTTAAGCTTATACACCTGGTAGTATGCTGGGACTTAATCCATACATCGAAAAGTCAAACTTCTACCTTGCTTTTGAAAACATATGTCAAATCTCATATTACTCAAGACTTGCACACAAAATATCTGCTCAAATTCACTGTATCCATTGTGGACATTTCTACAAAAGTATTATAGATAGCAATAATATACTGATCTACATCCTCTAGTTATATCCTTTTCCTTTCTCAACATTTTTTCCCGATCAAGTGAAGCCAAAAGTATTTGACCGTAGTAATCTCACCAGAACAGGCAAATTCATTAAGTAAATAAACGAAAGGAAAGTAAATGATATACCCATCTTAGCAGAAGGTGTACGCTTATATGTGAGATTAATCAGAGGGCATAAATCGCTGACAGTACTGAGTTTAATGGTTGATTTAACAACATATTTGTTATGGTCTTTGTAGCTAAGCTGTAAGCGTGTCAGACTCTCATTCTCAAGGTTCTTGGTTCGATTTCCAGCCTGGCTTTCAAAATATTTTCTTCAAGGGAGAGCTGTAAATGATTTTCGCGGTTGCTCCCGAAAGATATTTATCTCATAAAGGAAGAAATACACAATACAGAGAGAGGGGACAGAGGAGAAAAGCGTAGACTGTGTTTTCATAAGCATTAAAATTTCACTCATTTCCATGTTTGTGCCATTTTTCTTTCCCTCCTTCCTTGTTTTCTCCTCATTTGTTTCGCTCCCCGTCTCCTTCCATTGTTTGTCTCTCTGTTTTTTCTTTCTTTCTCTCTCTCTCTCTCTCTCTCTCTCTCTCTCCCTCTGTGTGTGTGTGTTTGTGTTTGAACAAGGCAAGAATGGGATTTCTGCCTATCTATCTCGTGGTTCTCTAAATGATATTCAACGGGTCATCTTTCATCCTCCAAATCAAGGAATATCCTGGCATGCTATGTTTTGACGTATATTTGTACTGTCAAGTTGAATCTCTAATTATTAGGCGTACAGTGAAACAATTCTCCTGGAGGAAAGAACTATTATTTCTTACAATTCCAACCTACATTTACTTTTGTAAGTGGCTGTACAGTACATGTATGCATGGAATTAAGCTCTGAAATAGTATGTCTTTTTAGTTGTCTCTTTTAGTCAGCAGCCATTTTGCTAACATCCGTACGAATTTTTGCGCAAATGTGACATGTTTAGAGCCAGCACGGATAATAGTAACACCGGATACTCGAGTACCGAATACGTGAGCTCTTACCGTACAGATAAGCGCGCTGTTGTGAGTAGGGTTAATCTCTAGGCTTAAATATTCTGGATATCACCATACTCTACACTTGGAAGACTATCTCCAAAGATGTCTGTTTTATCACATAGGTTATTGACAGTCTTGGCACTTCTCTGAATTGAGGTCAATTCGTACTTTGTTGGTAAGGAAGGAGCATATTTCCTTGTATTATACTCAGGAATGTTCAAATAAATTGAGCTAGTCATATTCATCGGCCCATGTAAGACAATGAAAAAAAAATGAACATAATTCTGCGATCTTTAAGTTTTAACAAACCAAATTCTTCTCTCAATTGAGGACATTACCGGAAGAAGGGCACATAGCGCAAAAACGCATTTTTGTTAAACAGCTGGTAAATATTTAGGTTGAATATTACCAAGAAGTTTGTGAAAGAATATTTATGTCGTTGACACCAGTATAAAGCACATAGAATCAGATTTGAAAACTATTAACTAACCTCATAGAATTCAAAGTTTGCGTGAAAATATAGTGAAAATTGTGTACGCATGTTATGTGCCCTTTTTCCGGCAATCAAAGATTTCATGGTGCCACAGCCTAAACGGCTGGAGATAGAAAAACGAAATTTGGTATGACGGTACATCATCACCATTAACTTACGAAAATATTACAAAATGTCTCCAAAGACGCCATCTTGGATCCAAAATGGCGGGCTCCAAAAATTATTTTTCAACACCGTTTCAGCTAGAGATACGAAATTTGGCATAAAAGTGTATTATCAAGAGTAGTTTAGGAAAATATTACAACATTTTGAAAAGTCACCACCTTGGATTCTAAATGGCCGCCAGAAAACATTTTCAATACAGTTTGCGCTAAAAATACGAAATTTGGCATAAAGGTGTATTATCAAGAGTAGTTTAGGAAAATATTACAACATTTTGAAAAAGTCGCCATCTTGGATTCAAAGTGCCCGCCCAAAAACATTTTAAACACCGTTCTAGCTATGGCACTAATTTCTACCATTCACTTAGAATCGAAAAGAATATATTTTTACCGGTGACCAGCTACATCACTTATTTTTATGTGTGATCTGACTAGGTCAATCTTTCTCTCGCACTGTGTAAACGATTGGGCTCTGAGAGAAAGCTTGTGGATGACAGAATTCTATATAAAACACATTGCTGAACTATGAACAAAACTTGTTCATTGTCGAGTTGAGGTTTTGTCCGCTAGCAGGGTCCGAAAGCAAGACCACAGTTTTCACTTGCGGAAACTTTTCTACATATTTCTTTCTACCAAGCTAACGAATAAAGATATTGACTTGAAATTTGCAGGACATGTACAAAAGAACATGGCGGATCGTTTAATGCGATTGCCGGCAAAAGGGCACATAGGCCTATGTGCCCGTTTTCCGGCAATGTCCTCAATTGTTCATTGGTGTAATACCGAATTACAAACTTAAATTTCCAACGTAACCAAGCTAGAAAATTGTTTTGGATATCTTCAATTTTGTCAGTTACAGTTTTTTTTTTTTTTTACAAATATTTACATTGTTAATTTCGCGATAATGACTTTAATAAACTTAGATTTCTGCGTGTCTTAGACAATATTACTTCAAGGTGTTTTGAAAAAACAAGTTTAGAATCAATATAAACACCAAGCCCTTTTACTTCAGTTTCATACTTGTTAATTGAGTGTTTATAATATAAGGATAAATTAAAAAATTGCTTTTCCTAGTTAAACTCATGCTAAAGGTTTTATTGAGATTCAATGGCATGAAATTCTGCTGAGACCCTTCAAATCATTTTGTAAAACTAAATGGTCATCTTCATTTTCAATTACTTTAAGGATCTTAACATTGTCAGCATATAACAGTATTTCAGAATCAAAATGTAGAAGAAGATCATTTATAAATATTATAAACAACAATGGTCTCAAGTTTGAACCCTGAGGGACACCCGATGTTACAATATAAATGGATGACAACATATTATTATATTTTATTATGAATATCCTCTCAGTGATATAAGACTGAAACCAAGTAATCAATTCGTTAGGGAAACCAAAACTATGCAATTTACTTACAAGTAGCCAATGTGGAACCTTATCAAAAGTCTTCTGAAAATCCAAGTAAACAACATCCACTCTGCTGAACTAGAACATCAATTCTTGTTAACACAGATACAAATTAGTAGTGGTTGAACATTTTCGTACAAAGCTAAATTGTTGTGATAAAATCGAAAGTTGAATTTGGTTGTCAACAAATTTATACACATTTTTTTTTCAAAATATTAGGAAAAATATTAATTATTGAAATGGGTATATAATAATAATAATAATAATAATGTATTTATAATAATAATAGTAGCAAACCTTTCCCAGTACAGTGATTTCGGTCAAGTTTTTTCAGTTTGGGGGATGTAAAGTCAAAATCGGAATTACGTAATTAGATTTTTAGGGTTTCTATCATATTTTTAGCTTAACACATTTAATGTTGGGGGGGGGGAAGTGCTCGAGAATTTGGGAGCCTCCATTTGGTGGATTCTGGTAGTATCCCTGGACTCTTACTGCGAAGAACTTGTCCCTTTACCCTTTTTTTTTTCCATCGTATCATCAGTCCTGTTTGTTGAAAATAAGAAAACAATGCATTTTATTTAATTAGAGCAGAATATCACTAAAGTACGATGCATGAAGACATTTACAATTCCCGAACTCCGTCTTCACTCTGCTGGTAATAATATTATGTATTTTCGAATATCCTCCTCCATCCTTTTTAATGTTGGTCCTCTCGTCCACAACAGTAGATTAAAAGAAAAATAAAGTTGTGTTGCCAACAGTAAGCTATTAAAATTGTTTAGGCCAAATTCTAAATGTGGCTAAAATACTAATTTCCAGTGCAAAACTGTCACTTCTATGGCTAGATTGGATGTAGAAACTCCTAGAAAGTAGCTCAAATCCCATATTAACAATAGAAAATTTCTGATTTTTGGTGACTGATAGTTCAAATTGGCTAGATTTAGTCACAAAGTGGCCTGGTTGGCGCCACTGCATACTTTGTTGATTTTTAAGAGTGGTCAAAGAATTTGAGAGGGTATGGGAAGAGAGAGAGAGATAAAACGATATATCCACACCTGCATTGTGTATCATTATCGGAAGTCCGACTCGACTCTATTGGCTAACTGACGTGTTTGTTTCTGCTGATAAGGGACAGACAAAGAACTTGACGTAACAGTTTTCACCTTTTTATTCCTCGGTGTTCTGTTGGTTATATCATTCGCGACGTTTGGTGAAAAATAGCAGTTAAGAAAATAGCTGCTACTTTTCGTCAGTCATAGCAGTGATAGCAATTTAACAAAGTAACAGTGAAAAAAGACAGTTGATGCTTGAATGTCATCATATCCTTGATTATAGTTACGGTGAACATACGTCCCGAATTTTTCGGTACAGTCCCGAATTTTGAGGTTGTGTCTCGGTGTCCCGAAAAGAATAATAATAGTCCCGAAGTTTTATGATTTAATTTGAAAGGAACGTTTGAAGTTGTTTCACTAAAGTATTCCTTAGCGTTCATAATTAATAAATAATAAGTGAAGAACTAACTTATAATAACTTGATCTTAAATTATTTATTTTAATAAATACATGTAATTATTATTACTAACGTAATAGCTTTGACAGAAATTGTACAAAGCCTGGTGTTTATTCAGATATAATATTAAACAACTCAGTAAAAACTTTTAAAAATAAAATTGTTTTGGTAAGATAAAATAAAATGGATTTTATGGGCGGTAACACCACTATGGCTTACGCAAACATGTTTTGGTCTTTAACTAAAATGTGTTGATAACTTACTTACTTACGGAACTCGTAAGTTCATCACCGCTGCATATGTTAATAACAGTTTATTTGTTGTAATTTAAAGATTTTGGTGAAATATATTTCCAGACAAGAAAGTAGTGTTCATAGGCTTATGCCAGTTATTTCGACATTGTACTTGCCTTCTAAAACACATTACCGCAGTACTAATTTTATAGTTCTGAATTGGTGCCATTTTTTTAAATTCGAGGTAGTTTTTAATAAAATACAACTATAACCTAAAATAACCTATAACGTAAACATAGCCTGAATAAAAACATTTTCTTTGGTTCACTCTCAAACCACCAGCGAAAAATAATTATTGGGGTGGAGATAATAATACCAGTAATAACTCACTGAAAATCTCCTGGCACAAAATTCACATAAAAACTTCACCTAAAGTGAACTCTATATGAATCCATGTGAACTTTATATGAACTCACTGAAAAACTGTGCGCTTTGTGTGTGCTCAATGTGTGCTATTATTGACTTTTTAGTCTTAGTGCATATTTTCCACACATTAAGTTGTTGATAATTCACATTATATAGAGTACGTCTTCTGATCACTTTTAGTACAATTCCCACTATTAAGTGAATTTTTTTTGCAAGAATTGGGTATCAGTACACCAAAGGTTCATATGTTGTGCACTAAAAATGAGGTATAATTCATATTATTGTAATTTCATAAAAATTCATATATTTTGCACTAAAAACGTTTTAAAAGTGGAACATATTGTAAACTTTTTTCGGAACATATGCACTTTAAGTGTACTTTGATTTTGAGTGATGTCCCGAATTTTGACTGACAAAATATGGTCATCGTAATTATAACTCTACTATAACATTTTTCATAAAGTTGTTTCTGCTGTCAATATAAAAATAAAACAAGCGAAACTCGATTAATAAGTTAAACTTTTAAATTGTGACTTATTCGGGGGAAGGGGATTGCCTTAATTTGATTCTTACCATTATAATTATGTTCTATAACATTAAGTTCCGAAGTGGTAGATCAAATTTTGCAAAATGTATTAAGAAACTAGGTGTTTGGGCCTCTATGCCCTGCTCTTTTTTTCTGCCTTTTACGCGGGCGCTGGGTTCAATATTGCTTGTTCCAGCCACAAGCTTGGCTTTCTCTTGTATATAACGGTAACCTCTTAGATTTGGTGAGAGCTGAGGATAGATAGGCCCCGTGCTCAGCCAGTGTTAGCGTGGTGTTTCAAGAGCGCGTCTCGTGTACGAAATTCTCTGTATTCGCGAGCATCCTCCCCTGCCGGCATCTTATATATTTAGCCTAAGCTACAGTTTGTGTAAATTAATTAGACAGTCCGCACACAGCACAATCACGTTAATTAAACGTTTATTCAACTTTTTCTTAAATGTTTAATAAACGTTGAAATTTGGTTGAATTTACGTTGATTCCACGTTTATACAACTATCGGATTAGTATTCTAAGAAATGTTGATTTAACGTTGAATACTACGTTTAATAAATGTTTTAAAGACATTGAATTAAACCTTTTCCGCAACTTATTTTTGGCATTGACGTTGATTCTACTCAACGTTTAATCAACGTTACGCAACTGTTGTACAACGTTTAGAGAGAAGCAAAATTCAACCTTCAGGACAAATTTCGTACATTTCCAAAAATCCCTACTTACAACGAACATTTGAATCTGTGAAGATGAACAGAATAATATAAGTTTCCCAGACCGAATTCTAGTAATTCAGTGTTCAGTGCGATACAATTTTAGGATTGATTCCAGGAAAAATCCTTTGATTATATATAACGTTTATGTATGATGTTTATAAACGTTAATTCAACATTGTGTGCTGTGTGGGTCATTAAAGCCTTATCATAGTTAATTCTGTGTAAACATTTTTTATCCGCGTAAAACGAAATACATTCGCTTGGGAAAGCGTGAACACATGGTCCTCCAGAAACCGGATGAAGATATGCATTACAGCATGTGTGTGTGTGTGTGTGTGTGTGTACGTGTGAACAGTGAGCATCATCAGTGAGGTGTGTGTATTTATCTTCGCTCATTGTATTTACAGTACACAGACTATGGCTGTAGTAGCGATCAAAAAGAGAACATTAAAAATCACAAGGCAGGAGAAAGTGATCGCGGTTCTAACGATAGCCGACTCAAGTGCAATCATGCTTCACAAAGAGAGGGTCATCAACCTGCAACGCGAGTGCGCGGAACTTTTAAAGGAAGTCCCGGCGGTCTCAACCGACGATTTCCAAACGGAGGAAGAGGAGATAGCGAAATGAGACGAACATGTTGTGAGCCTTGATATTGCTCTGCTGAATCTTCAAGTGAATCCGATTCCCCCTTCCCCAAGTGCAACAAATGACACATGCGAACTACAACATACGAGCGAAGTCAAGCTTCCCAAACTCCAATTGCCTACTTTTAAGGCGATTTACTTCAATGGCTTTCGTTCCACGATCTTTTCATCGCGTCCGTGCACAACAGCGACAAGCTATCAGGGACGCAAAAGCTGCAATACCTAAAAACATTCCTCCGCGGGAAGCCAGCACAGCTGATGCAGTCTATGAAGATCACGGAGAGCAACTACGACGAGGCATTCGGTATACTAAAAGCGCGTTACCTCAACAAAAGAGAGATAGTTAATGCAACTCTGAAACGATTGATCAATCAATCCTCTCTCCAGCAAGATAGTGGGTATGAATCATTAAGTGGGAGTTACCGTGAATGTAAAAGTTTGGCCACCACTGCAGATTCATTCTTTGGGTCATATACACAAACAATAGAGGGGGGGCCAAGCTGACGTTTCAGTAGATCGAGAGTTATGACGTCATCAACATGGCCGCCCGTAGAATTTTGAATTGAATTTTTAAACGCTTATAATTTTCCACAGAATAGAGATGAAACCATCGGGTTTGTTCCAAAGTAAAGTAAATTAACTGCAAATTATACACAATTAATTGTAGTATCTGTATATGGTGCTATATTTGAGAAATGTTGAAACAAACTTGAAAAAAGTATTTTTTTGACATTCGTTTTTAATTTTAAATCTGAATAACTCCGCAATTATCAAGAATTCTAAAATTATTGTAGTAACAAAAAATGTAGATCTTATTATGATCTATAAAACGGTACCAATATATTTTCTGTATCATTTCATATAAGGTAGTTATGTGATTTTATATGAGACATGGTGTGGCGGCTTTGTAGCTGTAATTTATAGGTATGTTATACTTGCATCATTAAATAATAGTTAAAGATGCTCCACCACTGCAGATTTAGTCTTTAGGTCACCTAGTTAATAATATAAGGTGGGAAAAGTGACATTCTAATAGACCGAAACTTATGACGTCATCAATATGGCCGCCGTAAATATTCTAGTAAAATATTTAAAACCGTATAACTTCCCACAGAAAGAAGATAGAATCGCATTCTTTGCACCAAAGTAAAGCAAGTTAATTGCATTTTATACAAAATGAATTTGTAATGGTCCAGAATCTCTTTTATATACTGTTATCTATAAATTTTGGATACCATTCTCGGAGTTAAAAATTATATAAGAAATGCGAGTGTTGACAAAATTTTATTTTTACAAACTGAAGTTTCATAATATTTCACTTAGCAATACTGTTTTGCATTGTATTCATTTGTATCTAAAATGTCTGACATGCTAATTATGGAGACATAATTTTTCAATTTGGGAGAAACAACGTTTAGTTTTACTTTCCCGTTACAATCTTAGCAAACTACTATAATAGTAAGTAATAACTGTTACATTTTATAAGATAAGGCCAATCATTTATGTTTACACGATCACTTGTAAAGTGCAGTAAAATTTAATAATTTCTTCGTGCAGCCGCATGATTTTGAACACTTCTTCTTGCATCCACACTTGACCATCTCCTGACAGGTACTAGCAGCAATGGGAATGTTGATCCATATTGGTAGGAGTCTATTTGCTTCTTTCTTCCACCCATATTTGCAAGGATCTGGAAGTGTAATTTCGGCCATGTTTGCAGATGCCCAAATACTTGCTTGGTAAATAGAACGTCTGCAATGATGCAGAAGAGCATTCTGTGTAGGAGGCAATTTTTCTGGATTTTGGGTTTTGTGGCAGAATATTGTTTTCCTTAAACTGTTGATGGTGTTTTCTTCCTGATTTCCATATAGATTAATAAACAACAGTTCAATAAATTTGAATTCGGGTGCGTCAAAATCCAGAAGAGTGAAAGGATTATCCATCATGTTCACCAATGCTTCAGTTAGTGACTCAAGGCTCATCTTCCATGCTTTAAATGCCATACTTTTCTACTTTCTTCTTATTGAAGAAGTTGAGTCGCATCCAGTGAGAGCATACCATAGTGGCAGAGCACGACTCCTAAGTGGTCCGAGGGCTACTGTGATCTTCTCTACGTCAATTATTCTTTTCTTATTTCTTGTTCTGAAATGTATCAACAGTTGACAGTCTTCTGCAATTGCTAAGAAGCTGTTAAAATGATAAACTAAAATGATAACAACATCGGAATCCACGGTTCGTACTAGTATTGTCCTTGCTCCTTCTCTCAATGAGTGCAGCACATGTAACACAATCCTGGTGTCAGCTTCTTCATGGTTGCATCTTTCTGTCATGTTATTTCCAGGCCCAACATGGCAAACGGTATCGTCTAGAGTTATGTAGAAATCAGTTTGTACATCTTTAACTTTTGAAACAGATTCGTCACTTAGATATTTAAATAATTCCTGTTTGTTTTGTGAGTGACGCAAAAACATTGACCAATCTTTGGGCATCTTCACATTGGGGCCTACCTTCTGTCTCATTCCATGACTTCGATCTTCACGTGTCTCGTTTTTTATGGAAGTTTCGAAGTAAGTGTCCCAGACAACATGTAATGCCAATGTTTTCCCCATTTCAATTTTAATTTGCCTCAAGAAACACATATAAAAGTAGTCTTCAAATGTTATTGAACCGACCGTAGGAGTCAGAAAATGAATTAAGGCTCCACCATCCCAAATAATAGCATGATAATTTAAAGGCTCGGCTGAAATGACATCCGTTGCTTCATTGGCCTGAACCTCATTCCGGAGGCACACAAGAACGTCAGATTTCTTGGAACGGTACATCTTGTCAACGTTACTTGCAATTGAAGGAGGGTATTCTTGAAATTCATGATCAAAGAATTCGTCCATATTACCTTTTCTTGATTGTGTAGCTATTTGACCCAAAAGAGAAACATTTCCTCTTAATATTCTCACTTGCTTTTCTTGTACCCGTTACGCTTTGGTGTTTTGAACAGCAAAAAAATATTTTTTCAGTACTGGGGTGTCAAATGGTTTACTTCTTCCAATGAGGACTTCATTCATGAAACTGTCATATTGTTGTTTACCTTTATCCAAACGGATTGACACTGATTCTTTGTCTTCGCTAACGTCTCCTTGAAGATTCACTAGTTCATTGCCGAACTCGAGAAATGGATTTCCATTCTTCCAAATCGCTTCAATCATGTTCTTCACATCACATAGAAAATCTTCTTGTCCTTTTGCCATTTCATCATGATGAAAGTAGTCACACTCATTATATTCATTGTCTTCATACCCAGAAGAAACTAAAGTCTTCAAGTCGCTTATTTACTTCAGGAGCAAACGTAGACCAGTTCAGAAGAGCAATTGGATCCTGCGTTAAGCCAATTACTTCCCTGTTTCCTTTAGTATCTTGTTTAGCTTTCATGGCCTTGATCGATTGCAATGGAAGAGAATTGTTTCTTAGATCTATTGACAGTGAATCTTCCAATCTTGAACTCATTAAGGACCGATTTTGGTGATCTTTTCATGTCATTAACATGGATAGGAACCCATCTTGCATAGTGGTAGTGGTCACATGCAAAAAAGAGACCTCTGAAATGTTCCAAGGCTGCAACATAAAGTTCAAAATTTCCCTCTCTATTAGCACGTACAAAGATCAGAAACAGAGCCTCTAATTCCATAACAAGAATCCAATACGCAAACGTAGGGTACATACTGTTGTTCTTAACCCAAGTATTAAATTCAGTTTCCGGTGATACTTCTTAGTAAGCTTCATTGGCAGTGCTACGTATGTTATCTGATGTGCGTATCTAGCCTTTGTGGCATGTACGGCTTTGGTAGAATATCATCTGCGATTCCTTAAGAGGCTAAACCAGCTTCGACAAGAGCTTCAATCCATCCTGATCCCTGCAAGATATCTCCAAACGCCTTTGCACTGTGTTTTTCTGTATGAAAGCCTCCAAGCATGATCACAATATCTTTCAGAGAATCATGGCTCCACTGAAGTCTCTTCATTATACCATAAATTGGCTGATCCCCAGTTATCACAGGTATCTGGTCTGGATTTAAATGATGTATGGCTTTCTTAACCAACTCCACTGCGTGAAGAATCATTCGTGGATCACTAGACGATTCTTTAAATAAAGGGAACAATCCACTAATGTTTGGCTGCACCTTCGTTACTAATGTCTTATGATAGGTTGAAAAAGTAACTCCAGCACTTAATTGTTCGACTTCTGTATAGTTATCAAGTTGTGAGATAACATACTTAGCCCATTCTTCCTCTTTTTGTATCTCCTGAGGAAGAGTACTACATTCGGTTTCCATTGTTTCTTTCTTTAACATTGCTGGAGCAGACTTCAAACATCCTCCAGCTAGTTGAAGCAAGGTTGTAAATTCATCTGAAAGCCTTAGATTCTTTGGACCACGAGCCATGAGAGGAAAGTGTCTCTTAACGCCGTCATTCTCATCGTACCTTGCTTGGAAAAGTGATACTGCACTTCCATGAAAAGAATCTTTCGAAGTTCTAGAGGATGGATTATGGTCGATGTTATGAACAGCTGCAACAGTAAAGAGACCATAACACAGTTCTGTGGGACATACGCACATATCACACCCTCAGTGTTGAACTGTTGTAGCACAGAATCACCCATTTTTCGCTCCAGATACTTTACCCTATTGTAGTTCACTGAAAGTCCCAGGCGATGTAATTCATTTACCAGATAAGAACTTTTGAACTTTGAGTGAATGAGAAGGCCGAGTTATATAGGCAAAGGAGTTTCTTGTGTTCGGCGCATCTGTGTATTGTAGGTGATGAGTTGAGACAAAGAGAGGGTATTCTGTTTATTTTCCATGTGACCCTCATAAGAAGGCCCATGCATTACAAAACCGATATGAAATTTAAGATGATCGGAAACAGACTTTTTTTGGCAGTCAGGAGGAAATCCGTCCTTTTGAAAATCCTTATTTTTAACATTTCGCGTCGGCAAATGAGAGCAGCCTTTGAAAGAATACGATAGTCTTCTGATGGAGATGTGGACACCACAGATGTTGAAACTACGTCCTTCATTACTTCAGTGCATACTAGAACTATCTCGTTTCGAAAACCTACTTCTTCTTTAAGAATTAAAGGAAAACGTTGAAAAATTGCAGTTTTCAGCCTAGTACGATTCATCAAGGGTACGTTATTTTCTTGAGCCCTTCTACTCATTTCATCACAAAGAACCTTAAGGGGAAAGTATCTTCTGCCAGCACTAAGATCTTCTTCTACAATACCAAGAACTTCTTCCACTAACTTACTTTGCTCAATAGTATCATTAGATTCGCGATCATCCTTTGTCGCTCGAAATTGTTCAAAACGACGATTAAAGTTAATAAAGCAATTTGTGCGATACTTCAATTCATTAGCTACCACATCACCCGAGGAAAGCTACGACTTGATGCAAAAGAAAACTAAACTTAGTTTCCTCAAAAATGGAAAATAATATTTCCATTCATTTTCTATAATTTACAATTAACTTGCTTTACTTTGGTGCAAAGAATACGATTCTATCTT